>JAVSCE010020172.1:0-113167 GCA_032199065.1 Smutsia gigantea
GTAAGGTTTCTGTTGAGAAGTCTGATGATAGCCTGATGGGTTTTCCTTTGTAGTTGATCGTTTTTCTCTCTCTGGCTGCCTTTAATACTCTGTCCTTGTCTTTGATCTTTGCCATTTTAATTATTATATGTCTTGGTGTTGTCCTACTTGGTTCCCTTGTGCTGGAAGATCTGTGGGCTTCCATGGTCTGAGAGACTATTTCCTTCCCCAGCTTGGGGATATTTTCAGCAATTATTTCTTCAAAGACACTTTCTATGCCTTTTTCTCTCACTTCTTGTGCTGGTACGCCTATAAGATAAATATTGTTCCGTTTGGATTGGTCACACAATTCTCTTAATATTTTTTAATTCCTAGAGATCCTTTTGTCTCTGCCTCAGCTTCTCTGTATTCCAGTTCTCTGATTTCTATTCCATTAACAGTCTCTTGCACCTCTTCCAGTCTGCTATTACGACCTTCCATTGATTGTTTGATTTCTGTTACATCCCTCTGAACTTCATCCCTTAGCTCTTGCATATTTCTCTGCAGTTCCATCAGCATGTTTATGACTTTTATTTCAAATTGTTTTTCAGGAATATTTATTATATCTGTCTCACCAGGCCCTCTCTCTGGGGTTGTCTTAGTTCCTTTTGACTGGACCAGATTCTTCTGCTTTTTTGTGGTGATAGAAGTGATTGCCGGCAGGTGAAACGTGTGTCACCTCAGAGAAGAAAGTTCCTTCCTGCTTGCTGCTCCCCTTGCCCTTCTCTGCTGCCTGTGTCGGTTACCCGCACACAGGGAGCAGTCTCTGAGATAATCTCCTCAGCTGCTGTGTGCAGGGTGGTCCTTGGTATAGCCTAGAGCCTTGTGGTATGTCAGAGCTGCGGCGCGTGTGTGCTCCTGTGAGAACAGTGCCCCTTAGTGCCTTCCGGAACTTGCTCCAGTTTCCTCTGTCTGTGCTGGGCAGGTGCGCCCCGGCAGCAGTCTCTGTGTCTGTCCTGGTTAGCTGCGTGCTCGGAGAAGACTTTGTGTGGTTGCTGTGGGTGGGGCTGTTCTCCAGCTGCTCCATAGCTGTGGTGCGTCAGCCAGTTTGCTTGCAGCGCCAGCCAGGGGGAATGAATGGCAGGCTGCGTTACCCCTAGGAGTTTAGGGTGCCTGAAGTCCCTTAAGATTCCTAGCCTGCTCGGCTGTGTATGCCAGGATGATTTCGTCCAGCTGTTAAGCCCTTGTCCCTTTAACATTTTTAAAAAGCGCCTGCTTTTCTTTTGTCTTAGGGGAGCTGGCTCTGGGGACCTGCTCACAGTCTCCGTCTCAGATTTTACTTTTCCATTTATCTAATATACAGTACACCATGCAATGTGTGTCTGTGTTCCCAGTGCAGATTACTAGGGCTGGTTATTTAGTAGTCCTGTGCTTCCACTCCCTCCCCATTGTGAGTTTTCCTCCTACTGGTGATCTGGGGTAGGGGGAGTGCTCACGTCCCTCCAGGTCATGGCTTTGTATCTTACCATTTTCGTGAGATGCTGAGTTCTTGCAGATGTAGATGTAGCCTTGCTGTTGTACTGTACCTTCTGGTCTCTCTCTTAGGAGTAGTTGTATTTGTTGTATTTTCAAAAATATATATGGTTTTGGGAGAGGATTTCCGTTTCCCGACTCATGCCGCCATCTTCAAGCCCACTCTCAAATTGGTTATACTTTTAAAGTCCAATTTTTTCTCTCATTTTAAACCCTAGACTCCCATCACTATAAACAGATGAATTAAATTCACCAAAAATATGTTTTTCTAGTCTTTATTTGCTTAGAGAGCCTTATGTATTTATTTAGTTGTTCCCAAAGACTCCCCATAAACCTGCATTCTGCATTATCTTTCAAAATACACTACCTGTTTTTGAAGAATTGGCCTTTATTAACATTAACAGAAAAACTAAGCTAAAATAAATAATAAGTAAAAGAATTTATACTAATTGCTGCACAGGACATAAAATTGGGCAATGACCCTATTTCCCATAGTGTACCAGTCTCAAGATAAATTCAACAAAATTTACTAAGTTATGTGGTAATTTACTAAGCTATTCAGGAGGAAGAAAATAAAATGACCAAATAACAGGGTTGCAATATCAACTCAAATGACCTTTTGGAGACAGATTTTAAGAAAGAACAATGCTTATTTAAGGTTTTGTCTATTATGGATTCTATTACAAATGATAAACTACAGAATTTATTAAGGTCAATTAAGATGTAGTAAGGTGTCCTTTGCTGTACAGAAACTTTTTAGTTTGATGTAGTCCCATCTGTTCATTTTTGCTTTTGTTTCCCTTATGCAAGGACATGTGTTCAGGAAAAAGTTGCTCGTGTTTATAATTAAGAGGTTTTTGCCTGTTTTATTCTAAGAGTTTTATGCTTTCCTGACTTACATTCAGGCCTTTGATCCACTTTGAGCTTCTTTTTGTGTATGGAGTTAGCCAATAATCCAGTTTCACCCTCTTATACATGTAGCTGTTCAGTTTTGCCACCATCAGTTGTTGAAGAGGCTGTCATTTCTCAATTGTATATTCATGACTCTTTTATTGTATAATTGACATATATGGTTGGGTTTATACCTAGGAACTCTATTCTGTTCCATTGATCTATGGGTCTGTTCTTGTGCCAGTACCAAACTGTCTTGATTACTGTGGCTTTGTAGTAGAGCTTGAAGTTGGGAAGCATAATCCCCGGCTTTATTCTTCCTTCTCAGGATTGCTTTGGCTATTCATGATCTTTTGTGGTTCTATATAAATTTTAGAAACATTTGCTCTAGTTCACTGAAGAATGCCGTTGGTATTTTGATAGGCATTGCACTGAATCTATAGATTGCTTTAGGCAGGATGGCCATTTTGACAATGTTAATTCTTCCTCTCCATGAGCATGGGATGTATTTCCATTTACTGGTATCTTCTTTAATTTCTCCATGACGGTCTTGTAGTTTTCAGGGTATAGGTCTTTTACTTCCTTGGTTAGGTTTACTCCTAGGTATTTTATTCTTTTTGATGCAGCTGTGAATGGAATTGTTTTCTGATTTCTCTTTCTGCTAGTTCATATTATACAAGAATGTAACATATTTCTGCATATTAATTTTGTATCCTGCAACTTTGCTGAATTCAGATATTAGTTCTAGTAGTTTTGGAGTGGATTTTTTAGGTTTCTTTATGTACAATATCATATCATCTGCAAACAGTGACAGTTTGACTTCTTCCATGCCAATCTGGATGCCTTTTATTTCTTCGTGTTGTCTGATTGCCTTGGGTAGGACCTCCAGAGCTATGTTGAATAAAAGTATGGAGAGTGGGCATCCTTGTCTTGTTCCCAATCTTAAAGGAAAAGCTTTCAGATTCTAGCTGTTAAGTATGATGTTGGTTGTGTGTTTGTCATATATGGCCTTTATTATGTTGAGGTACCTTGCCTTTTGTACCCATTTTGTTGAGAGTTTTTATCATGAATGGATGTTGAATTTTGTCAAATGGTTTTTTAGCATACAGGAGATGATTATTTGATTTCTGTCAATCTTTTGTTGATGTGGTAGATGATGTTGATGGATTTTTTAATATTGTACGATGCTTGCATCCCTGGAATAAATCCTACTGGATCATGAGGGATGATCTTTTTGATGTATTTTTGTATTCGGTTTGCTAATATTTTGTTGAGGATTTTTGCATGTATGTTCATCAGGACTACTGGTTTGTAATTTTCAATTTTTGTGTGTCTTTACCTGGTTTTGGTATTAGAGTGTTACTGGTCTCATAGAATGAGTTTGTAAGTATTCCCTCCTCTTCTAATTTTTGGAAAACTTTAAGGAAGATTGGTATAAGGCCTTCACTAAATGTTTGATAAAATTCAGTAGTGAAGCCATTTGGTCTGGGAGTTTTGTTCTTAGGTAGTTCTTTGATTACCAATTCAATTTCGTTGCTGGTAATTGGTCTGTTCAGATTTTCTATTTCTTCCTGGGTCAGCCTTGGAAGGTTGAATTTTTCTAGAAAGTTGACCATTTCTTCTAGGTTATCCAGTTTGTTAATATATAATTTTTTACAGTATTCTCTCATTAATTCTTTTTATTTCTGTGGTGCCTGTAGTGATTTTTCCTTTCTCATTTCTGATTCTGTTTATGTGTGTAGACTCTCTTCTTTTCTTGATAAGTCTGGCTTGGGCTTTATCTATTTTGTTTATTTTCTCAAAGAACCAGCTCCTGCTTTCATTGATTCTATTGTTTTATTCTACTGAATTTTAGTTATTTCTGCTCTTATCTTTATTATGTCCCTCCTTCTACTGATTTTGGGCCTCATTTGTTCTTCTTTTTCTAGTTTCATTAATTGTGAGTTTAGACTGTTCATATGAGATTGTTCTTCTTTTGTGAGGTAGACCTGTATTGCAATATACTTCCCTTTTAGCCCAGCTTTCACTGTGTCCCACAGATTTTGGGGTGTTGAGCTGTTATTCTTATTTGTCCCATATATTGTTTGATCTTGGTTTTTATTTGGTCATTGATCTTTTGATTGCTTAGGAGCATGTTGTTAAGCCTCCATGTGTTTGTGGGCTTTTTTCTTTTCTTTGCACAATTTATTACTACTTTCATACTATTGTGGTCTGAGAAGCTGATTGTGAACAATTTCAATCTTTCTGAATTTACTGAGGCTCTTCTTGTTGCCTACTATATGATCTATTCTTGAAAATGTTCCATGTGCACTTGAGAAGAATGTGTATCCTGTTGCTTTTGTGTGGAGTGTTCTGTGGATGTCTGTTAAGTCCATCTGTTCTAATGTGTTGTTCAGTGCCTCTGTCTCTTTACTTTTTTCCATCTGGTTGATCTGTCCTTGGGAGTGAGTAGTATGTTAAAGTCTCCTAAAATGAATGCATTGCATTCTATTTCCCTTTTTAATTCTGTTAGTATTTTTTTCACATGTGTAGATGCTGCTGTGTTAGATGCATACATATGTGGTCCTGTGTTGGGTACACAGATATTTATAATGCTTATATTCTCTTGTTTGATTGACCCCTTTATCATTATGTAATGGCCTTCTTTGTGTCATGTTACTTTCTTTGTTTTGTAGCCTGTTTTATCTGATACAATTATTGCAACTCCTGCTTTTTTCTCCCTATTAATTGAATGATATATCTCTTTCCATCCCTTCACTTTTCGTCTGTGTATATCTTTGGGTTTGAGTGAGGCTCTTGTAGGCAGCACATAGACGGGTCTTGTTTTTTTATCCATTCAGTGACTCTATGTCTTTTGAATGGTGCATTCAGACCATTTACAATGAGGGCCATAATCGACAGGTATGTACTAATTACCGTTGCAGGCTTTAGATTTGTGCTTACCAAAGGTTCAAGGGTAATTTCCTTACTATCTAACAGTCTAATTTAACTCAGTTAGTATGCTATTACAATCACATCTAAAGGTTCTTTTTTTTCCTCTTTCTTCTTCCTCCTCCATTTTATATACATATATGGCATCATATTCTCTTATCTTTGTCTATCCCTTGAGTAACTTTGGGGGTGGCTGATTTGATTTTGTACCTGCTATTAATTGATTGGTCATTCTTTGTTGTGGTCTTATTTCCTGTTTAGGTTTAGGAACACTTCCATCTATAGTAGTCCCTCCAAAATACACTGTTGACATGGTTTGTGGGTAGTAAATTCTCTCAGCTTTTCCTTATCTGGAGATTGTTTAATCCCTCCTTCAAATTTAAATGATAATCTTGCCCGGTAGAGTATTTTGTTTGAGGGCCTTCTTCTTCATTGCATTAAATATTTCATGCCACTCTCTTCTGGCCTGTAATGTTTCTGTTGACAAGTCTGATGATAGCCTGATGGGTTTTCCTTTGTAGGTGATCATTTTTTTCTCTCTGGCTGCTTTTAATACTCTGTCTTTGTCCTTGATCTTAGCCATTTTAATTATTATATGTCTTGGTGTTGTCTTCTTTGTGTCCCTTGTGTTGGTAGATCTGTGCACCTCCATGGTCTGAGAGACTATCTCCTTCCTGGATTGGGAAAGTTTTCAGCAATTACCTCCTCAAAGACACTTTCTATCCCTTTCTCTCTCTCTTCTTCTGGTGCCTCTATAATGAGAATATTGTTTCGTTTGGATTGGTCACACAGTTCTCTCAATTTTATTTCATTTCTAGAGATCCTTTTTTCTCTCTCTGTGTCATCTTCTTTGTATTCTTGTTCTCTAATTTCTATTTCATTTACTGTCTCCTCTACTTCATGTAATCTGCTTTTAAATCCCTCCATTGTATGTTTCATTTCAGATACTGTGTCATTCAACATTTGTATCTCATTCCTGAATACCTCCCTGAGTTCTTGAATATTTTTCTGAAGCTTTGTATGTTTATGATTTTTCTTTTGAAATCTCTTTCAGATAGATTGATGAGTTCAGTTTCATTTGGCCCTTTCTCTGGTGTTTGTGGGATTTTGTTTTCAACTAGGTTCCTTTGACGCTTCATGTTTTTTGGTGGTACCCTCTAGTACCCAAAAGGTCTACTCTCTGGAGCTGTTCAGCTCCTGCAACGGTGGTGGGGGTTGCAGGTGAGCATCACTGGTTCCTGTTGGGAAGAAAGAGCCTCTTCCTGGTTCCCGCAGTGCCTGTCTTCACTGCCAGGGCCAGTGGGCTTAGCACACAGGGAGAAGACTCCATGCTTTGCATGTGTAGCTGCCACAGGCAGGGCTGCCCTCTGGCTGGCCTAGCATAATCATGGGAGCAGCCAGTTTGTGAGCAGGTGCCAGCTGGGATGAAGGCTCAGCAGCCTGCATATCGCGGTGTGAGGCCTCGGAGCTGCGTAGCCAGCCAGGGCGATGGAGTGCCCGAAGCTCCTGAAAGTTTCCAACCTGCTGGGCAGAGTACATCCAGACAATTTTGTCCAACTCTCCTTTTTCCTGAGTAATAAGCTCTGTGCAGTCCTTGCTCCTTTAGCAGCCTTCTCACTGTTACAAAGTCTCTCAGACTGCCCACCTTTCTTTTTTCCCAGAACAGCCAGATGTGGATCCGTTTTCCACAAGCAGCTGGAATCTCAGTTTCTCCAAGTATTCTGCCTGTTTTAGCTTTCCAATTGCATTAATCTCCAGAGTAACATGTAATGTATGTTTGTGCTCCAGAGCAGACCTCCAGGGCTGGATGTTCAGCAGTCCCAGGCCTCCACCCCCTCCCCACTCCATTTCTCTTCCTCCCTCTGGTGAGTTGGGGTAGGGGAAGGGCTTGGGTCCCTCTGGATCATGGCTTTGGTACTTTACTCTTTTCCTTGAGGTCTGCTGGTTTCCCCAGGTGTAGACAGTCTACTGCAGCCTTATTTCCTGCTACTCTTTCAGTATTTGAAGTATTTGCTATATTTTCATATTATATTTGGTTTGGGGAGGAGGTTTCTGTCTCACCTCTCACACTGCCCCCTTTTTATTTTTAAAGGAAGCTAACTTTTAAATTAGGGGCACTATTCAATTACTGTAAGAGATGGATCATTCCCCTAAAGGGCTCAAGTGGTACAGTTTTCTTTCTTTTTTTAAACTTCATTTCCAAGCACTTCAGTTGAAACTGGGCTTTGGTTAAAGAGACTTAATATTGTGAAATGGTTTATCTAAAACACATTAAGTTACTTACACTGTTTTAAAATATGTAGATATAAACATATATATATATATATATATATGTATCAGCTCAAATATTATATATTCATAAGAAAATGACCACTAAATTTTTTTCATTCTGCTTATAACTTTACAGAATAAGAAACTTGTCAAAATGGCTAGTAAGGAAGCATTTTCCAATTATCTCCAAACATAGGAAAGAAAAGTGTCTTTATTCCCTTCAGTTCTGTTTTAAGAACTTTACAAGATATAGAATATATTTTTCTCTCTATGCCAAACTGCAAGAAATAAAAATAAAGAAGAAAACTAACAAACAAAAAACCCAAAAAGGTTTGGCTTCTGAATTGAACTAATGGGCAGAGTGTATATATTAATAAGACATTTAGCTTTTTAAACAGTTCTGTTGAGTAGCAGAGGAAATTACTGCATTATCTCAATAACCATAGGTACTATGATTATTCCATATTACAAACGAGGAGCTGAGGCACAGAGATTAAATAACTTGCCCAAGATTTTATAGCTAGCTAATTGTAGATTTGGGGTGAACTCAAGCACAATGAATTTCTTCATGTGAAAGATAAGGATTGCTGAATTAATACATACAACAGTCTTTAAACATGTGTCTTGCATGTGCTTTATAATTGCTTAATATTTATACATATTATTAAAATTAGATTAATAAGATCTCAATGAAGAAATAAAAATAAATAAAGTGGAGGATTTTTTTAGTTCTTCTGGTGGCTCACAGAAAGAAATTTGATACTGACAAGGATAATGTAGGTTGCATTTACAAGCACACTAGCCTGAGGGGCTTAAACTACAGATGAAGAAAGAAAATTTAAGCTCTTTGATCTTTTATCTATCAGAGGAAATTTTTGACTTAAATAAAAAGGCATTTCTTGCTGTTTAAGTAAGCAAAGTTGCTGAAGCTGCATTAAAATATAGATAGGGAAGAGAGACAGTTCTGGAGGCCTTCCATATCCTGAGGCCTTTCGTTTCTTAGGAGTGGAAAGGGAGCAGTGGAGAAGAGATTCAAAATCAACTACTATCACCATATCACACTTGCATGTTTCTAAATGTTTTTTCTAACATCTCTGATTATTAAATTTGGCTTAAGAAAGAGCTTTTCTAAGAGTAACACTAATGGTGAGAGAATTTCTGTAGCTAAATTTAAAAAATCGAATTCCATAATAATCAAGTTACTGTTTGTAATTCCCTTTAAATACCTCTGATTAGGTCATGGACGAAGTCCCAGTTTAATGCTAGTTTGTTTGTTTTACTTGCTAATCTCTCCGTTTAACAAATACAGACATGTCCTAAGCTTGGAGCATTGTTGTGTAGGCAGGCGACCCTGTCATAGTGCACATTTTAATAACACTATTATGTTTCCATGTATCATAATGGTATTGACTTTTGTACTTACCTTCTACTTATGGAACATTTCACTGGTTTTCCATTTAAGGAAATAATATTGATCTAAGATTTCCTTTTTAAATAAATAAACTCAAGCATAAAAATGAGATTTTTAAAGATATTAAGTAAATGGCATTAGAATATGGGAAGAGTATGACGATAGAGCTCAAATGAATAAAATATGGGAAATACAAACTTAAGGAAATTCTACTTTTTTCCTTCTATTTTATCCTTCTATCTTATGACTTTTTAAAAATTGAAGTATAGTTGATATAATATTGTAATAGTTTCAGGTGTCCATTTGATGTTTATACACAAATGCTCATCATGATAAGTGTGTTACCATCTGTAACCATACCAAGTTATTACAATATTATCGATTATATTCTCCATGCTGTACCTTTCATCCCTATGACTTATTTTATAACTGGAAGTTTGTACCTCTTCATGTCCTTGACTTATTTTATCTATCACTCCAGTGCCCTCCCCTCTCAGAACTACCAGTTTGTTCTCTGTATTTATGGGTCTGAGTTTTTATTAGTTTGTCCATTTGTTCTGTCTTTTAGATTACACAAATAAGTGAAATCATATATTTATGTTTTTCTGTCTGACTTGCTTCACTTAACATAATATCATCTAGGTCCATCTGTGTTATTGCAAATGGCAGGATTTCATTCTTTTTTATGTCTGAATAATATTCCATGGTGTATATACACCACATTTTCTTTATCTAATCATCTACTGATAGACACTTAAGACACTTAGGTTGCTTCCACACATTGGCTATTGTAAATAATGCTGCAATAAGTATAAGGGTGTACATATCATTTTGAATTATTTTTGTTTTGCTTGGGTAAATAACCAGAAGCGAAATGGCTGATAATACGGTATTCTTATTTTTAATTTTGAAGGATCCTCCACATTGCTTTCTATAGTGGCTGCACCAGTTTACATTCCCACACAGTGCATGAGGGCTTCTTTTTCTCCACATCTTTGCCGACACTTTTTTTTTGATCCTCGATATTCTTACTGGTATGAGATGATATCTCATTTTGGTTTTGATTTGCATTTCCATGGTGATAAGTGATACTGAGCATCTTTTCATGTGTATGTTGGTCATCTGTATGTCTTTGGAAAAATGTCTATTTAGTTCTCCCCATTTTTTAAATTGGATTATTTTTTGGTGTTGCGTTGTATGAATTCTTTATAAATTTTGGATATTAATCCCTTATTGGATATATCATTTGCAAATATATTCTCCTACTCAGTAGGTTGTTTTTGTTTTACTGCAGGTTTCCTTTGCTGTACAGAATATTTTAGTTAAATGTAGTTTCCCTACTTGTTTATTTTTGCTTTTGTTTTCCTTGCCTGAGGAGACATAACCAGAAAAAATTGTTAAGGCCAATGTCCAAGAGTTTACTGCCTACGTTTTCTTCTAGGAGTTTTATGGTTTCAGGTCTTACATTTATGTATTTAATCCATTTTGAGTTTATCTTTATGTAGTGTGTAAAAAAGTGATCTAGTTTCATTCTTTTGCATGTAATGTCCAACTTTAGGGAAATTCTACTCTTAAGGGAAAATGGATGGTTTACAAGATGGTTCATTAATGGGCTCATTAACTTATGGGATATATGTGTATCAACTATACTTCAATAAAATATAATAACAAAAAACAAAAAACAAAAAGCAATAAAAAAATGTAACAACAAAAAAACCCCTAAAAAACAACCAAAAAACAATAAATGAGTCTACTCTTTTCTATCCCCTTCTGTTTATATTCTGTACTTGATTTCCTCCACTTTGCTTCCTCATGTACCTTTGCTCCTTATGATCTTTAACAACTTCTGAAATTTCTAGAAACAGGTGGTGGTCCCTCATTTGTTCACTTTTGTGAGTTTGGATTTTAATTTCTTTACTATCATTTAAGCAGAGACTTAGGAAGTTAAGGTGATAAATCTGTTCAACCCTCTTACATTGGAAGTTTGAACACTTTTCTGATGTAATTTACAAACTAAACAATTGTATCCTCATTTACAGGAAAAGTACATAGTATGAGACCTAATTATCATAGGACAAATAATGAATAGTAAAATCAGTAATCTGAAAAATTTTTAAAGAACAGTAAGGTCCATGTTACCAAATACAATGATACTCATTTTAAACTCAACCTCTCTTACAGGCATGCCATTTACCAAATCCAAAACTGAATTTTTGATTTCAACTACTAAACCTCTTCTCCCGTGTTCCCCATTTTGAAATGAAACTGAGCCACTTATTCAGGCCTCAAACTTTGGTGTACTCTGACTTATATCTTTGCTTCATATCTTATTATCAATCTGTTAGAAAATCTTGTTAACTCCTCTTTCAAAATACATCTTGAATACATTTGACAAGTCTCATGCCCTCTATTGCTATTCTATAATCTAGGCTACTCATATTGTCCAGAACAATATTGTCTGATAGAACTTTCTGCGATGATGGCTAATTTGTGCAGTCCAATATTTCCAATATGGCAATGCCACATATGGTTATTGAGTGTTTGAAATAACGGCTATCGCAAGAGAGGAACTGACTTTTAAAATTTTATTTCAATTAATTTAAATTTAAATGATCACGTGTAACTCATGGCTATCGTATTGGACAGAAAGTCTAGAAAACTTTAACAGCAAAGCAGGGTTGTAACTGGTGTCTACTTCCTCTCTTTTCCCTTGGAAGTCTATTCCCAACGCAGTAGTTATAGTGATCTTTTTGAAATACAGATCTAATCACAATACTCCTCTGCTTCATGGCTTCCTATTAAACTTAGAATGAAACCTCAGATCCCTACTCAGGCTTACAGCCCCCTACATGATTTTTCAGCTACCTTTCCACCTCAGCTACTCACTCTCTCCTTCAGTCCTGACACTCTTCAACTCCAGCCACAGTGACTTAAGCCTTTATATTTGTCTACAATACTCCTGCCACTTATCCACATGGCTAAGCTTCTTCACTTTATTTAGCTCTTGATCAATTATTACCTCAAAGAAACACTTTCTTTGACCACCCAATCTGAAGTAGGAGCATCACTCACTTCATAACTCTCACACCCTTATCCAATTATATAACAATCCACAGCATTTATAATACCTCACATTACAGATTTATTCTTTATTGAATATCTCTTATAGCAAAATGTATAACTCATGAGGACAGAGATTTTCACCTCTTGTTAACTGGTGTATCCCGTGTATCCCCAAATGTCTCAACACACAGTAGATTCTCAATAAGTATTTATTGAATGACTGAACAAACTTAAGTCTCATTTACCCTTTCAGTCTCACATTTATATAACAAATATTTATTTAGTGTTTATTACTTATGAGGTACTGCATCAGACAATGTGGGAAATTCAAATTGACAGCAGCCTAGACCTTATAAATAAGATCACCACTGAAATAATCCTTAAAGTTCCTTAAATCCTAAAAATTTGAGTATATGACTTTAGTTGGAAATAGTGGGACTGTTCTCTTGGGGATGAGAATAGGAGTATGGAGTATGTCTATCTTCTAATGTTAAAACATTTGCCATCTGGAAGGAGTAGTCTTTATAAAAAGTGTACCTAACTGAATGCAGAATTGAGACCAAGTTAAAATTAGGTAGTTTTCAGTTCAATACCTGGGCTTTCTAACAATATAGAAAACCTCTTCAGGTAATATTCTGGAATGATCAAGCAAAAGAAAATAACTCTATGTAGGGAATGTCATATTTTCCTATTAAGTGAGTAGGGCGGCCTTTCTCCAAGTCTAATATTATATTATCTGTAAAATGCTATAATGAATGCAAGTTAATACATCAGTCATTTTCTGACAAGTTGCTTGCTGTTACAAGTAATAAGTCTCAAGGTTGATAGATAGCAAGGGATGAAAATGAGAATCAGTTAACTCACAAATATTCTACTGAATAATTAAGAACACTTTGTACCGTTATTGTAGAAATATACCCAATTATCAGGTTGAATCAGATGAAATTGATAACATTTGACCATTTTTATGGTTCAACCTAACAATGACCTGCCATGTTTACTAAAATAGTCACTATGCTATTTCTGCATCTGCTTGATTAGGGAGTCAGTTGTAACTGAAAAGTATTTGATTGAGAAAAACAAAATCAATTCAATAGCATATGCCTTCTTCTAAAATTTCACTTAGACCAATGACACATAAATCCTTAGTTCCAATCAGTACACAATGAGTCAGCCTTAAAATCAACAAAAGGTCAATTAACTCTTAACATCTTGAAAACACAGCTAAAAAACAAATTGTATACTAAAATATGTTAGTATTAAATATGCAGTTCAGTAGAAGATTCAAACTGGTTAGTGAATATTCAGAACCTGGATGATAATGTTTTTCTTCCATTAGTCATTAGCTTGTAGGTAATCAGTACAATTACATCCATACCAGGTTTTTTCTTCATTCAAAACCAAACATAATTTTTAAGTGCTGTTTTATGAAGGGCATTCCAGCTTTCTTAAACCTCAATCTACATCTTAGCAATCTAATGTTAGAGGTATTTCCAAAATCAACAACACTCTACCTTACTGGAATTGGTCCCATTCTTTTAGTACTGAGATCTGGGAATAAGCAAGTTTTACACTCTTCATTATCAGACTGCTCTGTTTTAATCCATTGCCAACACAGCACAATCTTCGCAGCAAGAAATAAATTCTGATGGCATTTGTTTCACTGTAAAAGCCCAAAGGGCTTACATTTATCTGATAATTCCAATTGGTTTTACTTGAATTGACTAACTGACCATCATAAAGTATTCTGTAAGGGGTAAAGGAAATTTTAAAAAGCCAAACCAAAAAATAATAACTTTACAAGAAACTATTAAAATCTTATGGTAAATAAGGTGATTCTTTTTGAAGACTAGTATCTCATCAATTTGTTAGAGTCATCCATATAATAGACAAAAACTCTTGTATGAAAATTAAAATGCTACTATAATAAAAGAGCAATTCCTTTAATTTATCAATTAACCATTAGAGCAATTTTATAGTGGGGTTACTTTGTTTTCTTTATAAATGGGAGTAATCTAGGACTGTGTTTTCCCTTTCAGTTTATTGATAAAGGTTTTGTCTTAATTTGTTTACAAATCTGTCTTACACTTTGGAGTACAACCACAACTACTCTAAATAACTGAAACTTTGCTACCACTCTACTACTCTTTCATACTAAAAGTAAACGGCCACAGAACTTACTTTTCCTAGCCATATGTCAACTTTTAGTACCCTAACCCTAAAAATATTAGGGTTTTTGACAATTTTGAGTTAGAAAAATATTCAGTTTCCTAACAGACATTCTCTCCTAGCTCCCACTGCTCTTCTTCCTTGTTGGCAGAATCTGTCTTCCACTATAGAGGCCAGAATATTTAGCTTTCCTGACTCTTGTAGTTAGCATATAGGCAGCAACCCAATCTAGCTAATGGTATTGAGACAGAATCCAGTGAGAGGAAAACCAGGAAAGACACATGAGAGGAAATGTCTTTATTCTTTGTATAGCAATGCATAAAATAATTAAAATAGCAGGACTGCTGGCAAAGTTGGCCTTTGGCTAGGGCCTGGGAACTTAGATTTCAGGACGGTTCTCACCATGCCCAGAACTATTAAGAATGGCTCACTGTGTCCAAATTTTTTGTGCAAACATGTGGCTTATACTGAACACCTGTTTTCCTACTGCGAGTCTGAAATTTTGGTACATGTTTGCAGAGTGTACCATGTGACCAGCCCTCAGTAAAAACCTTGAGCACTGAGTACCTAATCCTAGTGGACATTTCACACGTGTTGTAACCAATTGTTGCTGAAGGAAGCAAGCACATCTTGTGTGACTCCACTGGGAAAGGATTCTTGGAAGTTTGCTTCTGATTTTCTTCAGGCTTCGCTCTACTGCTTTTTCCTTTGTTTATTTTGCTTTGTACCCTTTTGTTGTTAAAAATCTATTGTGTGGAGTCCTGTGTGTCCTCCTAGCAAATCATGGAAACTGGGTCTGTTTTAGGGACCTGACTCACTAGACATTGGGGTGTCTACAGGTGATATCTGGAACTACGGTAGCCATATTTATTGCAACTACAAGAGGATAGGCCTTAAGGATTCAAGATGATATGCAGAAAAACATTATCTTGGGGAAAAAAAGCAAGTAAGAGCAAGCAAGGGACTTTATGAAATGCCTGACTTAGCTGCTGAACAAACCTTTGAAACTCCTGCTTCCAGGCATATATTCAACATTTTAGAATAAGACATTTCATCATTTGCAATGGGAAGAATCTTTCCAATTTCCCAACTAAGAAATTGATTATGTAAAAGTAGAATAGTGTTATCTGAAGACATTACTCTTTGGGATATTTTAAACTTTTAATTTCTCCAGAAAAGCAAGAAAACAAATAAACATGGGTGTGAAATTGTTTGTTTCATAAACCTCTAAGTAGTATCATCTGAAGTTGGATAGTGCCTATATTTCAGTATATTATTCAAGCACTGACCGTTTCATCAAAGTTGTCAAATTTATTGGCATGAAATCTATCATAATATTCCCTTATTGTTCTTTTAATAAGTGCAGAATCTGTTGTAATGTCACCTCTTTCATTCCTGATATTGGTAATTAGTGTCTTTTTTTGCTGATCAGTCCAGTTAGAGGTATATATGTTTAATTGCTCTTCTAAAAGAACCAAATCTGGGTTTCATTGATCTTGTTTTTTCTGTTTTGAGTTCTCTGATCTTTCTTTATCTTTCTTTCTTCTACTTATTTGTTTACTTCTCACTACTCTGCTTCTTTTTTCTGTGCGAAAGCTGCTTTGAAACATTTCTTTTTTTTTTCTACTACTGGTATTTAGTGCCATGGGTTATTCAGAAGTGTGTCATTTAGTTTTCAATATTTGAGCATTTCCCAGAGATACTTTGTATGAGCTGAATACATGTAAATTCATCAAAACCTGTTTTATGGCCCAGAATATTAAGTATCTTGGTAAGTATTCTGTGTGCACTACTAAAGAATGTGCATTCTGCTATTGGTGAGTGGGGTATTCCATAGTTAGGTCAATTTACTTGACTGTATTGTTAAAGTCTTTTACTTTTTATTGATTTTCCACTTGTCAATTATTGAGGCATACTGAAATCTGTGACCAACATGGATTTGCCCATTTCTCCTCACAGGTCTATCTGGTTTTGCTTTGTGAATTTTGAAGCTCTGTCAATAGATGCATAAATGTTTAGAATTGTTACACTAAATCTTCTTGATGAACTGAACCCATTATCATTATGAAATTTTTTTTCATTCTGGTAACATTCTTTGTCCTGAGATCTGATAATGCTGGCTGATATTAACATAGCCTGTTTTCTTTTAATTAATGATAACATGGTATATTTTTTAGATCCTTTTACTATTAAACCAAGATTGCATGGAATTGGGTCTTGAGTGTTTTAGACCCAGTCTGACAAGCTTTGCCATTTAATTGGGGTGTTTAAGACATTTACATTAAATGTGATTATTGATATAGTTGGGTTTATCATTTTGCTTTTTTTGGGGGGTCCCATCTGTTCCTCCACCCTTTTATTTACTGACATTGAGTTAACAATATCTATTTATACCATTTTATCTCCTTTGTTGGCTTTTAGCTATAAATCTTCATTATTTTAGTAATTGCTATAGGGTTTATGAAACAGATATTTAACTTATCACATCTACCTTCAAGTGATATACCACTTTATATAAGAACTTACAACTGCACACTCCCATCTCTCCCCTCCCCTCCAGTGTGCTATTGCCATGTGTTTTACTTTTACAAACAGTATAACCCCCACAATATTTTATTTTTGTTAACTATTTTTTTTAATTTTTTTACACTTAAGAAAACATAAGCACATTAAAAACCAATCTTTACCATTGGTATTTTTAAAACCATTCCCATATGGTTTCAGGATTATTATTATCAGTACAAGTCAGATTACCCAAACTTAAACTTTTTCTTCCAGTTAACTGATCTTGTAAAGTCATAAAATGTTGCAACTGTTCTGAAAAAAAGAGAAAAAATTATTTAAATAACTTAGGTCTGTAGTCCAACCAACTGGTGAGAGACCTGGCTGAGGTGATACAAGAGGTTTCATCACCATCTTGGGATAGATGAAGATATTTTTCCCCCTTCCATAACTCAGAGGGTACATTATGAATTATTTGAAGCTGGAATCACAGACCTAGCCTCACTGGCTCCCACATCTGTGTACTTTTTGTATTTAAAAAAACATTAAAGTTAAAAGTGTCAACTTCAGTGTCCTTGACTGCCCAACTAGAAAAAATCTGAGATACATGTGTGAGGAATTGATGACATGTGCCAAGCTGTCTGCCAACTCCTCTTTATTCCTTTCTTCTTGACTCTCTATTTGATCCTCTCTGACCTGTGATCACCTGTTCTATACCATTTCCTCCTTCCCTGAAAGGCAGTGTAGAAAAATGGTAAAGTATATAAGCTTTAGAGTCAGACAGAATGAGTTTAAGTCCCAGCTCATCCATTTAATAGTTGTGTAATCTTGGACAAGTTACCTCACCTTCCTATGGCTCCCTTTCCTCATTTGTACTAAGAAAACAATAATGGTACTTAATTACAGGATTGTTAGATGGATTAACTAAAATGATACAGGTAAAACTCCTTGCCCATAGTAAGTAGTCAAAAATGTTAGCCATTATAATTTCATTATTACATTTTGGGATTCTTGTGAAGTGGGTCTATTAATGTTAACCTTTTATCAATTATCTTTTAAAGACATTTAAATAATAAAAAACTATCATATATTACTTACAAATGTAGTTGACACTTTCACTGTTCTTCATCTTGCTGCCTAACCCATTTGGTATCATATCCCTTCTACCTAAAGGACTACAATATTTCTTATAGTGCAAGTCTGCCAGTGATGAATTCTGTTATCTATTGTATCTCTGAAAAAGTTTGTTCATTTCATTTTTGAAAGATTTTCACTGGCTAGAGAATTCTAGATTATTTTAGTATTTTAAAGATGTGGGTGCTGTACTGTCTTCTTGGTTGAACTGTTTCTAACAAGAAATACACTGTCATCCTTATCTTGGAATATGTCCTTTTTCTCCTTTGGCTGCCTTTAAGATTTTCTCTTAATCACAGGTTTTGAATACTGTGTATGGTGTGCTCTGGCATAATTTTCTTCGTGCTTCTTATGCTTGGAGTTCATTGAAACTGAAAAATCTCTGTATTTATAGATGTCAAATTTAGAAAAGTTTCAACCATTATTTATTCAAATATTTTTTTCATCATGCCTTATTTGTCCTGTTAGGACTCAAATTTCATCAAGTTATCCCGGCACTCACTGACACTGTTCATCTTTTAAAATTATTTTCCTTTCTTGTTTGGTATGCCTTCAAGTTCACTAATCTTTTCTTCTGCAATATTTAATCTGCCATTAATCTCATCCTGTGTATCGCTCATCTCAGACATTATAGTTTTCACCTTTAGAGTTTATTGTGTTCCTACTTAACTTTTGCACTTATGGAATAGTTATAAACACTATTTTAATGTACTTCTGCTAATTCTAACCTCTTTTTCAGTTCTGAGTCAGTTTGATTGATTTACCTTATCATTTTAGTACATATTTTCCTGCTTCTTTGCGTGTCTGGAAATTTTTGATAGGATGCTGAATATGCTTATAACTATTCTTGAGTTTTGCTCAAGGCTAAAGTTAACTTATTTGAAAAGTTGGAAGTTTGATCCTTCCAAGTAGGTCTAGCTTTTAGGAGTCATTAGGCTGGTCTAGAGCAATTCTTAGTATAGGGCTAATTATTTCTCATTTCTGGGGCAAGATTCTTCTGTGTACTCTACCTAGTGCTCCGTGAATATTGAGGTTTCCCAGTGTGTTTGTAGGAATATGCACTATTCCTAGGTCCACCAGAATACACAAATACTGTTCCCTCTAATCCTTTTGTGTGGTTCTTTCTCAGCTCAGGAAGTTTCCTCACATGTATATGCTTACTGAGTTCTCAGCTGAATTCTTGAGTGGACCCTCTGTAGACCTATGGGCTTCTCTCTGTGTGCTGGTCTCACCTCTCTAGTACTCTGTCCTATTAACTTTAGCTGCCTTAGTCTCTCTAGACTTCAAGGGAGCCTACCACTCTCCACTTGGTTTTCCACAACTTTGTACCACAGCCTAGAAACTCTCTCAAGGTAATAAGGTGAGCAATTATAACGCTCATCTTGCTTCTCTCTCCCAATGATACAACTGTCTTTATTTGATGCCCAGTGTCTCAAAAATTGTTGTTTTATAGATTTTGTCCATTTTTTAGTTATGGGTAGGAGGGTAAATCTTGTCCCCATTACTTCACCTTGGCCAGAAGCGTAAGTTTTGCTGGCTTATGTACTGAACCACTGTAAATGGCATTTCAGTTCAATCATCCCTGATAGATTGGGGTCAAATCTTTCAGTTATGAGGCTGCCCCTTTATATTGTTTCTGTGTGGGTCTTTTCACTAACTGCCTTAAAGGCAGTCATTCTTCTGTTTAAAAAGCACATTTGAAAGAAATAGTATTAAGGCTAAGGAATTTTAATGCTGTGGGGAAGAATGTCTAGAAGTGTGCACAGCTAAGTAAGTCACAAAGTGATTTTCATTCTATAGAGTTTTCACAAGAAGAAATTTTCTTTTATAACTCTTGCAAATGAAAAGAACATTCATGGGAAGAGCAGGGAGATACTGAATGTGGAGGCAGGAAAAAGCCAAGAATGGCAGACCTTTAGAAGGGGTTGAGAATAAAATTTTTCTAAGAAAGATCAGGGAAACCATGTCTTAGATACATTTACATTTCAGACATTGCTTGTATGTATTTTAGGAAAGTCTTTTGATTTTTCTTTTTGCCTACACAAAAATCCAGTGTTTACTTAACTAATACACTAAGGTAAAATATTAATCAAAGCAGACAGCTGGAAGCATTATTATTATCCTTTAATAAATGTCAAAACAACATGCAGCAAGTTCATGCAAGTGAAAGGTAGTTAAGATAATCTAGGACATAGGTTCCATGGTGTTAATTTGGCATTCAGACATGTTGTATTTGGCCTATTGAATGATTTCCCGTACCATATTTTACAAAAGTGTGAATTTGTGGCCAATATTTATAAATTGGAAGATTTCATCAATTGGAGAGATTTCATGTTTTCACATAAACCTAATCAACTGGAGAGATTTCATACAATCTTGGGAAAAGGCAGATGTGGCTGCACTCAAGGTAGGTGGCAGATGTCCACCTTAACTAAAATCTGAGCTCTTTAATTCACTACATCATTCACCTATTGTTCCTTCTACCCCCAATTACCCCTGGCCCTTCTTGTCTCTTACAGGTATTTAGGCTAGTGACATCTGATAGAGAGTATGTATAATATCCCAACAAAATAACCTGAATTTTTAAACTTAAAGAACAAATGCATAAAAGCATGACTAAAATACCCATTTTTTTTTTTAAGGGGAGACAGGATTCCTAGTAAGATACATTGAAAAGAATACTTATTTTCTACAATTGTAGGAAAGCTGTATCAGGGGCACATTTTTAAACTATAGATTTCTGGGGTTCTAGGAAATATCTCAAAATAGTTATTTTTAACAAACTCATAGGTAATTGAGCTATAGCCCACCTTTGGAAATCACAACCTACCCTACTTTTTGCCTATGTTTCAAAAGGCACACATGAAAGGAAGCATGAATATAAAGAGCTAAAACAATTTATTACAAAATTATTCTCTGGCACACTTCTCCCAATGCACTCTGTTTACGCAGGAAGCAAAATCTGAACTTTAGGTACACAATAAGAGTAACTCTCCATTTAGTTTTCAGTATTCATGCTTCAAACAAGAAAACCAGAAGAGAAGGATGTTAAAAAAAATCACTATTGGTGTACACCAAGTATGTCTAGATATTTTCTTCGTACTCTCAAACACTTTGTATTTTCAACATACTGAAATAGATCTAAGTTCCTCTTCCAACCATAAAATAATCTAACTTTAGCTTTACCCAATATTTGTTGATGTCAGTTAAAAGAAAATTTTACACTTGACAAACAAAACAGTATAATTAGTGATTAAGACATTCAAGTTTCCTTTTACTAACAGATTTTTGCCTACTAATAAAAGACATGGGATTAAGAGGTCAAAAGTATGAGAAATATTTCTCTAATGAGGTAATTTGAGGGGGAAAAATAGAAAACCAGAAAAACAAAGATATAAAAAAGGAAGACTTTTTTTTTACATAAATTCTTTTCAAAAGCAAAAATTTTTTTTAGCACACTAAAGGGGTACATGTAAAGTTTCACATTAAGGAAACTAAAACATCAGTTTGCCACATTATTCATTCATGTCTCCTCCTGGCTTTGGTGATATTACTGAAAATGAAGACTACAAAAGAGCACCCTATGGAGGGGATCTGGAAATAGAAAGATGACTAACTTTTCAATCTTGTACATATACATGCTTTTTACCTCTTCTAAAAATAAAATGCTTAAAAATAATGAAACTTTATCTGCTATAATAATTATCTGCACAACTTATCAACTTTGCAGAATAACAAACTATTTACTTAATAAAAGAACTCCATGACCACCTAAGCTATTTGTATGAGAATAGTATATAAACTCATCAGTGAAAAAAAAAGGATGTGAAGAGTTAAGGGAAATGGTTTTGGTTTTATGTCTCTAAGAATCTAGGACACAAATCCCACTCCAAATAAGAACCAATGTCAATGATTTATATTGTGAATGAATTTTAAAACCATATGAAAAACTAAAATTTAAAAACTTTGGAGTTCTGACCCTTTTTATACCACCACATACAAAGCATGCAAGACCACTGAAAGAGTTGATTCAGAGGAGAAGAATAGAAACTTTGTTAGCAGTCACCAACAGTTTGGGGCTCTGTAAATAACAGCTGTCAACCAAACCAAAGGACAATTTTTAAATGTATTAAGAATGGAATGGCGAGTTGGTCATAAACTACTTTTAATGACCACACCACCTTCATAGGATCATTGCTTCTACCTGAACTAAAGTCATAAATGACTTTCACTATTAAAATATCTAGTGTGTAGTGATTAAGTGCACAAGCTTTGGGATCAGGCTGCCTAGATTCAAACTGCTGTCTCTCCCATTTAACTATCTCCATTACTTTGGGCAAATTAATCTAACTCTTCCTCCATTTCCTTATCTGTAAAAATGGAGATAATAGTAATATCTACATTAAGGCTGTTTTGAGGAATTAAATTTTTACTACATTGAACAGTACCTTTCCATAAGTGTGTATTACCATTATTATTATTATCTAAATAGCTTTGTAATCACCCTCAAATATATCTTCTAATTCATCTGAAGCACTGGCTAAGCTAAAATAATTCAATAGATTATAATCAGTAAGCCACTTCCATATTAAAAAAAATCTTCAGGCAAAGTATCATAATATGGTTCTCAACAGAACAGATTCTGTATGTCATGAATTCTTCACAATCTAATTTTTCCACTCCTAAAACAGGTTGGTTTTCCTTACATACCATCATTTGGGGAATATTTTTCTTTTGCCTTTTTTAAAATGAAAGTTTTCATAAAAACTAAAGCAGAATAAAAACTATAGTTATAATTGTGTTTTATTTACTGTTTTACATTTTTACTTTTTAACATTATATTTTCATGTTATAAATAACCTTTTATCAACCTAATTTTTGATGATCACAAAATTCCATTGTAAGGATTCAGAATACATTAATTCATTCCTCTTCTGTAAGCTATTTACGCTGTTTCCAATTTTATATTATTACCAATATTCCTTATGCATTTAAACATTTTAAAAAGATTTTTAAAAGGATACTTCATTATCTTCACGTGACAGTTATAGGAACTTGATGTTATATGAAGACCACAGGTTTGTACAGGGAGTCCTGGGGGTGCTAAAAGCTAAAAGGAAGATACGTTACCATTGCAAAAGCAATTGTTTAAGCTTCATGAAAAATTTCATAAATTCAGATTACAACATAGACTAGAATGCTCTTTCACATTTTCTATGTAAATTGAGGTAATTTTTTACCCCTTGTTGATTGCTCATTTTAAAAGATACTACTGACATAAGAAGTTTGGTTAAGATAATTGACTTCAGAGTCAGACAGACATGGATTCAAAATCTGTGCTCTACTACCCCTAGCTGTGTGACCTATGGCAACTCATTAAGTCTCTCTCGGCCTCAGTTTTCTCGTCTGTAAAATTGGAATAATAGCATCTATCTTAGAGGAATTTTATATAAATAACAGAGTAGATACACAAATAGTATCTTGCCATTGTAACCATTTTCATTGTTCATTTAGGTGGTTTGAAAGACATCATAAACACATATATGTGTGGTTTGTGTACATATTATTGGCTTAATGTACAGATTATGATGGCACAGATGCATATTTATAAAATTACAATTGTTAGCTTTTAAAATACTGTTCAGTCTAAAAAGCTAATTGCCAAAATATAGAGATGAAGATCTTTATAATGTCTTTCATTAAAGTCAAAGAGGATTTAAATAATTTTTAAAAAGATCAAGTAGTAAGTTTAAAGGAATCATAAATATGAATTCCACTCTTTATAGCATATACCCTTGAAACTGCTTCTCTTGAGATAAAATTACTGATTAAATCTTTTTCACATGATTAAGAAGTCAAATATATTTAAAAGAATGCTGCCTAGGTGAACTAGGAGTAATTTATAAGCTGGAACAATATTACTTCCTCTAGATTTTTTTTTTTTGCTTAGAACTATTTGGTAATATAAAAAGCAGCAGAAAAGGAAAATGCACCAACCACCACTATGCACACCTTATTAATCAAAGGAATGACAATTCTTTAGATGATGTGGCCAGCTAAGACATTATTTTTAGAGGCCTATAATGAATTTTGCTGTTATTTAACAATCAGCTAGGTGACTTCAGGCAATCAACCAAGTATCCATAGATAGCCAAGAAATTTTGGAACATATTGATTCAGGAATTAAAAAATAAATCATGTCTTGAATTGGTAAAATACTAAATATACTTTTGAACTGTACTTCTTACATCACCCTTGGTATAGCAGATAAAACATTTATTTGAATTAAAAATGAAAAGTTGATGCTCATTTTAAAACTTTTTAGGGGTTGCTATCTTTCAAGTATAACGCTAACTTCTAAGAAGAGGATAGAAAATTCTTTTGTAGCCAAAGCAACTTGCAGAATATATCTCCAGCCAATTTTAAGTTTTGAATCTTAGTTAAAATTATCATCATAATAAGTACAAAGGCTGACAGTAAAGTCACACTGGTGGTAAATAAACAACTCAGCTACTAGAGCAGAATAATAAATGACAGGATGAAATTTTTATTTAAACACTTTTCCTGAATTTATACTTCAGATGGCTCATTTTAAATACAACCTCCAATCCCAAATTAAGTGAACCAAGCAGTAATAATCTACATAGAATTTTCAACTGAACAAACATCACACTCACTTTAGAGTCAAGATTATTTGTCATCTTGTTCTAATAAAGTGTCAGCAGCAAATTATGTCTTTGATTCAATCAATAGCTGGCTTACTGAGCAAATTCAGAAAATGCTGAGTAAATCACTTTCCTTTTCACCCAATCTTCTTAGCCTCAATGAGGTTTCCTCATTATTTTAGGCTCCACATTTTACTTGACCATAACAGATTACAAGAATCCCTACAACTTACTCTTCATTTTCTGTACCCGTGTGGATTTAGGCCATCACTGCTCAAATTATTGAACCTCAAACTGATAAGGTCTATAAATCCTTTATTTATCTCTCATTACTTTACCAACAGTGATTTCTTATCTTCACCTCCCTTCAAGCTTACAATACTTCAAAGCCCAAATCATACTCAAAAGCAGATACTTTTGTCTTCTCTGACTGCACTTTCAGAAGATAAAAGCATTATGTGCAAATTCTCTTACAGAAACTTACTTTCATGTCTGTTCATCAACAGGCCCTATTTTTACAGCCTTCCCTTCAATTTTATAGAAAAAGTTGCACTTCCCATGACTAAAGGTAGCAACTCTACCCAGGGCTTATTCCTTCTCAACCAGACAGCCTCATAAAAGGAGATTACTACTTTTCCTTAAATATAGTTCAGCATTTTAAATATCTTAATCTCAGAGAATCTATTATTTTACCACCTTCAATCTTATGAAGAAATTTTTTTTCTACACATTCCTAGTTCTTTTATTCTTTAGACACTTCCTTCTCTGTCTTCCTACTTTTCTCACTTTCACATGCCATCTTCAGTACTTCCTTTTAAATATTTCCTGTCTCTAAATTCACTCATATCTTTTATTCTGCTGTATGATACACCATGATCATTCCCCTCATCTAATAATGTCTTCAAGACAGCTCAAGCTCTACCCACCAAGTAAATCCTCTAAATTAAGCCATACTTTCTTCATTAAAACTTTCTTTTCACTTATTGTTTTCTAATATATAATGTTTCCTATTTTTCCTTTTTCTTTTAACCTAGATTTTAAGTTTCTAGGTATGAACCACTTTTATTTTCCAGTATTTCTCAAAATACAGAAAACAATCCTGAAGACAGAGTACAGTCAAATACTTTACAGTTGTATATTTACTTTAGATGAGAAACAAAGACATTCAAAACAAAAACAAATTTATATTACTTGGTAAAACATTTCTAATTGCTGTTATTTTAATTATAGTCAAACAATCCTGTGGACATTTTTTCTACCAATTTCCATATTTTTCATATACTCAAGAAGACATGGCAAATATGCCCACTTCATTTCCTTTAAAATCCCAACCATTTTAGCCTTAAAGTGGCCTACATGTAGCTCCCATGTCTAAAACATATAAAATAATCTGATAACCAAAGCATAGTCAGTAATGTATAGTAAAGGGGCTAAAATCAAGGTGATAAAGTGATAAACCATGCTTTTGTCTTAGTATTATTAATTGTATTTCTTAGGTTGTTATTTCCCCAATACATATAGCTCAAGAGGGAAGTGAAAAGTAAAGAATTCTTGTAAATGGAATCAGTGGGCTGTGCCCAATCATTTTATATGTGTAATTACTCTGGAATAAGGCTCACAAAACCTTATGAGGGAGGTATTATTATTGCCATTTTATAGATAAGACAGAGAGAGATTACTTATCCAAAATGACTCTATTACTAAAAGAGCTAAAAAGCTAAAGAGCTAAAAACCAAAGACTATCTAAATCAAAAATCTGTGCTCTTCCTACTATACTGTGCTTTCTAATTTATGTTTGAATGTGAATAAATAAATCATAACACTACCTAGCTTTAGTTTTCACAAAAGCTAAACACTTAAGAATGGACACAACTACATTAATTTTTTCTTGTTAAATTGAGTAATAATAACCCAGTATTTCAAAAACATTAATTCAAGGAATTACGTATCAAATAATGCAAAGTAGAAAAGTACCACTGATCACAGATCAACATAACAAATATAATGAAGAAGTTTGAAAAATTGTGAGAATTACCAAAAGACAGGAAGTGAGCAAATGGTGTTGGAAAATGGTGCTGAAAGACTTGCTCAAGGCAGAGTTGGTACAAACCTTCAGTTTGTAAAAAATGCAGTATTCGTGAAGTGCAATAAATTGAGGTATGCTGTATAATTATGAACACTGTAGGATATGTTGATGTGAATTATAACTGATGCTAGATACCATGTTACACATATCCTATTTGCTATTCATTTCTATACACCTCAAAGCAGTGCCAAAATTTCAAAATTCTGATTGAACTCAACTGATGGGTCTACATCTACAATACAGTTTAGAATTCCTAACTAAAAATTACTTAAGTTTCCATTATATTTATTATATTGGATTTTAAAAAATTATTAGGTAGGTTCGTTTTTGTTTTTTAACAAAACACCTATTTCTGCTTTCATGAAGTGCAGCTAGCTATAAGGATCCATTTTAGCTCTGGCAGTACTTAGAAAACTGAGATATGTTACATATGAATTATTGCCTGAAGCTTATTCCTTAAACTAAGAATAGAAACTAGCATCAGAATTAAATTGAAACAGTTTGTGTGAAGAATGAATTTCATCAATATTATGTTCAAATAATTCCATTAAATTACATCTCAGCACAAGTCAAGAATGTGAAAAACACTGAGGAAGAACTGAATCTATCATTCAAAACCTTACTATAAGGAAAATTCCTGTACCAAAATATTATTTTCTTTTCACTCAAAAACTGAATTACATTATATTTTTCCAAAAGAGATATTTGACTACTCTAAGAACTAAAATAATCATCTCTTAATATTTTAAATGTTTATTTAAAAAATTACACTATTCTAAAAAAAGTGCTTAATAATTAAGCAGTATTAAAAGAAACTAAAAATTTTAAAAAGGTTCCCTTATTTAAAAAAATTTCCAGGCTTTTATCTTTCGTCCAAAGATAAAAAAACAACAAACAAAAACACCAACTTTGAATATTTTTACCACATTTTTGGGTTATATAATCATGCTAACCCTAATTTAATTTATTTAACAAGAATGTTTCATATTTGTTCCACAGACTACTTTAGAACTAAGTGGAAAAGCATTAAACATGAAAATGATATTGCATGTAAAACATTCCTTCAGCCATCCTTTCAACAAAATAACTCTCAATGTTCTGGATGCAAATTTGTCTGATATGAATAGATTAAAAAGTTTATGTAAAAAGAAATATATCATCCACTAATAAGGAAAAAAAACAAAGAAAGAATCCCTTTAACTGAAAATAATGTGTTTCTGTTTCTACTCCGAAACACTAGACAGTAAAGAAAACTTTGATTTTTTTCTTATTTTAGATGTGTTAAGGAGGGGCTGTAGGTGAGATTTACTACACCATAAAGTTTCTTCTAAACTGTGCATCAGTAGTTAACAAGTTATAAATACCATTAAAATTCATGAAAGTGTCAGCTTACAACCATCTCAAATTGTTTAGGAAACTCACTTTTGTGGAAGGGATGCTTTCCCTTGTGGGGAAATAATTAAGTCTCTCATGCTATGTTCATGTTAAAACTAATAAGATAGTTTTCTGTTGGGAAAGTCAGTCATATCATATGACAACTAAGGTTCTCTATTTGTAAAAGAAAAACAAAAACGAACTCAAAAAAACCTTCACCAGATAGGTAAACCTTGAATCAAATTTCAACACTTCAGCTGAAATGATGACTTTCTCTATTTCCAGACCTGAAACCATTTTAGTAAACAAGGGCAATTAAACCACTGGTTAGATTCAGAGTATACTGATATAAATATAACACAAGACCACTCAAGTTCTTTCTCTCAGTTAACTTTGAAAAGGAAAACCTTACAACTTGGTATACTGCAGACTGAGGAAAAAGGCAATATAAGCATAAAATATGTGTTATTTCTCTTCACTTAAAAACAAAACTATAAAAAATATTATTAGTTATAAATGTGAATGAAATGGCCACATATATATCTCATTTTAGATAAGAAATTGGAAAAAAAATTTCAAAAACTCTAGGTAACACAGAACTTCCTGTGACTGTAGAAATGTTCCACACCTGGGCTGTCTGATACAGTAGCCACAGCCACAAGTGGCTACTAATAAGCACTTAATATGGCTTGTGGGAATGATGGACTAATTTTAATTTATATTTAATTAATTTAAATTTAGTTACATGTGGCTGGGGCTACTACATTGGACAGTGCAGCTCTAAGGAAATAGAGGGAAATATTTACACTTTAAATTATGATTCAAATAGTAAAAAGTCCTGTAGATGGGCATATACATATATATGTTTCGGAGACATAAGTTTATTTTTTAAAATTCTCATGATTTATGTAGAGGAAAGGGCTCTAATATGACATAAAAATGTTCCTACATTTGTGGGAATCAAATTTTCTACACTTACCTTCTAGAGAAGACAAAAATATTGGTTTGCAAGTTGGCTCCATGTTGTAATTTTTACAGGAAGCTTCCTAATACAGGGATGCCTGACTCTTAACCCTCAAGATTTTAGTTTAACTGGTTTGCATTGAGTCCTGGGCACAAATATTTTTAAAAGCTTCCCTGGTGATTCTAACATGCACCCAGAATTGAGTACAACTAAACTAGAAAGAAAATAAGAAATTGTTTATTAAGCATAGATACAGTATACAACCAAGATAATTCTTTGCTGGTAAGCAAAGAGAGCCTTCTGACAACCCAGATTCAAATCAAAACCCCTGAGGGCTATATATGAGTTACATGCTTTAAACATTCAGGAATGATTTGGGTACACAATCGTATGTTTCTGTTATTATTAAATACTATTCAATTATGTAGAAGATCAAGAAGGAAAAAAAACTAAATATTGAGTATAAACTTGCACTTACCACTTTTGCATATTTTAATTTTGTCCTCAAAATACCTTGGGAAGTAGATATTGTTAAATTATTTACAGATGTGTAAAGCAAATTTAAAGACATCCTCTAGGATTTGGATATATGTCAGACAGTAAGGTCCACACACAGTACAGAAGGATTCTCTCTGAGGAAGATTGTTTCAGTAAATTTTCACACTGGAATCAAACAAGAAAGGAAGGAAGAAAAGAGAAAGAAAAGAAAAAGAAGAAAAAAGTAGGATTCAGTGGTGGAGCACAGGCAAACACTCTTAAACAGGTGCTTAGTCCCCATTTTTGTATTTCCTAAGCACCTGATAGCAAACTGAGGGAAAAACACGTTTGGTAATGGTTCAAATCTATACCAGCCTCTACACTAGATCATTAAGGAGTCACTGCCTTTTTATCCTAAGTTAAACAACTGGTCTCCTACTGCCTGCAAGCTACTAGTTATAGTCACACATTCTTCAGACAGAACAGGATGCTTATTCACAGTGCCTGACACTAAATAGGAACAAGACAGGGGTCTTAAAGATGTTTTCATTTTGCGCCCTAGACTTAAGGGATTATTTAATTCCTCTTCCCAGAGCGGTTTATAAACCACAGTTTTGATGTGACATAATTACACTGAGTATAGAACTTACACTTTCACTTAGGCCTATTTTATTTACTCATTAAAACCTACCTTTTAAAAATCCAGTTCCTGAGTTGTTCAACCCATTATAATTTTCAAATTAAGGGAGAAAGGTTCTCAAAGAAAAAAAAGGGAAATCCAGAACAAAAGACCCTCCTCCTTCCCATCAGCACTAACCATGTTATCCTGAGACCCAATCCCTTTTCTCCTTACTCAGGCCCTACCTTGTAAAGTGACATTAACTCAAATGGTCATACTTGGTTATATGGGAGGCCTGATAGAATAGCTTCCACTCACTATTCTACCTTATGACCCAGATATCTCTCGAAGCATATTCCAAAGAATATGTTGACAGGAGTAACTCCTAAATGCTCTGGCTTGGAGTATGGTAGTGTCAATCACAATTTAATTGTACAACAAAAACGTTTTGTAGATTACAAATTTCAAATTCTGTCAAAAGAGAGGAGGCAGCAGCAAAAATAGCTTATTCCTGGGAATCCTTTACTACAGTATGTTTGGGACTAGGCAATAGGGTGAGCTGGACAAATAAATACACAGCCAATTCATATAGAAGTTACAGTGCTCTCCCATCTACTCTTTGACCTATTAGAAGAAAGCAAGGATTTGACCTGTTTTTCTTAATTATAAATAAAGAATACATAAATTCCATTCACTGAAAGATTGACACCTATCATCTCCTCAAAAATAACTGATCAGCCAATTCTCACATTCGCTTTCCATGTTTCAAGCATTCCTTCAGAAAAAGATACATTAATGTAAGTTTTACAACTTTTGACCCTTTCATAGTATCAAAATCTATCCTCTAAATGGACACTGGTTTTAATGGTTTGTGTATATGTATATTACTTGTAACATGAAAAGTTATTTATAAATATTTTTGGATGCTGAAAATCACCCTCCAGAAAATAAATAGGCTTCACATGCAAATAAAAACTTTGGAGGGATAAAAGTAACTTCAAAAGACAAACCTACATAATGTTAAAGGAAGTCTTAATTATCTAATTGTAAAAGGGAAAGACACTACAAATTAGTCCATTTTCTTCATAACTAACCCTAGATATTTTTGTTTTTAATTACAGCTTTTATCCTTTCCTCTCCCACACATACTCCCACAAAGACTCTAGACCATCAAAGTTAGAACACAATGTTATTATGAAAAAAGTATAATAAACTCAGAATTGGAATGATAAGGAGTCAATTCGCCTCTGCATGAGTTTACTGAATCAATAAATGGATGAACGTAATAAAAATGTTATTGATATTACAAGGAGAAATAATTTCTATGATAATTTCACAAGCAACCAATGAGCATGAAGCAAATTTTCTTTGACCCTGACAACCCAGTCATCAAGAATTTGGTAAAATACCAATGCTTGTTTCACAATACAGCGACTTCCCCTCCTTATCCTTTAGTAGATAAACTGTAGATAAACATTCTAAAATCTAGTTACCAGCGCCATTTCATCCCACAGATCAGGTGTCCTACATTTTGTTTAGGTCTCCGCCTTGAAAACAAACGCGATTGCCCCATTTTCTGAGAGGTAAACTCAGCTCCAGGCAGCTCCCTATGAAGTCACCGCATTTGTTGTTTCAAACATGCAATTAAACGAAAATGACACAAGGCTGTGGAAGAGATTAGTTGCGAAGTGTGTGGAGGCGCCAATCATACATGCTAGGACCAATGAAAACTGTATTGTATATTTATTTTAGTGGTAATATTTCTCCCCATCCCTTCTTCTCCAATATATTTACAACAGAGGGAAATCAAACTTCATAAGAACTTTTCTTGACTTTTCCAAACTTCAGCCTTCCAGGTTTCTGTCATACTGTATCGTGTAACGAGCGGGAGGCGGACGGAGTTAGTTTTAACTCGATCATGGAGAAGAAAAGCAATAAAAGAGCTTGCATCAGGCAGTCTCTCCCTCTGTCCCCTCTTCCCCCATTCCCCACCCCCTCTTCTCCGAGCCCTTACATATACACATTCTTCTGGGCGGCCTCTAACCACATCATGTCCACAATCATTTACAGAAATTAGAAACAGACTTCGGGAGTCCCTCCCTGAGCACGCACAGAGCTGAGCTGTACTAGCACGATGGGGCAATATCACTCTCTATTACCCCACAAGCTTAGTCCCCCTCTGGGGTTTCATTCCCTAGATTCCGGCTTTCCTCCGCGGAGACGGTGGAACTACCTGACAATGAAACCTCACCTCATCCTTCCCCACCCCACTCACCCCACCCCCACTCTAACATACAAAAATACCCGACCACAAAAGCCAAATAAAAGTTCCTTCCCCCAGGGTAACAGAGGAGTTGGTTTTAAGGGCTGAGGCAAAAGCAGAGGGAGGAAAAAGGGAGCGCGGTGTACTTCGTTTTGCACTTCTGCATATTCACTCCAGAGCCCAGCGCGGCTCTCGTCCTTACCCGCTTGTCCAGAGACTGGGTCTTGCTATTGGCGAGCCAGGCGACGGTACACGGGACGCGGCTTCGGGGCCGGCCGCCGGCAGCCGCCGTGGGCGCCGAAAGCCACCACCTCTTTTCCCCCAGGCGTCTGCGGGCGTGGGCCGAAGGAGCTGAAGAAGGAGCCTGGGGAGGGGGAGAAGAGGAGCAGCATCTCCTCCTCCTCCACGCCTCGGAAACGCCCCTCCGCCGGCTACCCCAGCAGACCGCCTGATCCCCGGAGGGCTCGCTCAGCCAGCGCTTCCTGTGCTCTGCGCCCCTCCGAGAGTTTCGCCAAACCCTCTGGCGCGGGGCGGCTCAACTCCTGCAGCCGGCTCCGAGCGCTGCCGGCACGGCTGAGGAGGACGAGGGAGTCAAGCAGTGCTGCTCGCCAGCACTTCGATCTCTAGGGGCCGTGACCATATTGTGTCACCCACGCCGTGCCGAGGCCGTCGGAGCTACTCTCACAACTCCGGATCCTCCTCAGGCAGCCGCGTCGGCCCCGCCCCCGTTCCTGTCACTCAACCCTTTCCCGGCTCCAGGAAGACCGCTGTTCTCCGACTCTGCGCTCCCCTCAGCCTCATTGGCCAGCGAGCCTCCAGCCACGCCCCCTCCCTAGGGACGAGGTCGCTGGGGAAACCAGCGCCCTGGTTTCCATGACAACCGGTGTCCTGGGCCTCGTTTTTCGCGTTTTTCTGGCTAGCCTGACGCTCAGGTTGATGGCCCGGCAGCAAAGTTCCTAGCCCCTGTCCTGTGACTTCTAATTTCAAGTCAACTTGAAAATGCAGCCGACTGCTCCACATTTCCAACGTCAGAAACAGAACTTTATTAATTACCCTGGGGAGTGCGAAGGAGAGTGAAAAATGCCTAACTGCTTGGTTTTCCCCTGGCAATCTAAATAGACCCTCCCCCTTGCCCTCACTTGCCACCAGCTTTGTTTCCGTATTCTCACCGAGTGAATTTAGGCTTTGAAAGGGTGAAGAGAAGAGGAGAGAAAGAGCAGGGCCGTGCCGGCTCCCTGCAGCACTGTAGCAACTTGGAAATGGCGGGGTCAACCAAAACAGTTCGGTGAGTTTTCCTACAGTTATAAAGTGATCTATAAGGTGTGGTGGCAGCACTTTGTCAACCCCAAATACCCCGGAAAAATTCAAATTCTCATGTTCTGGAAAAGAAGTATGTATATTCTTGTCTTATTTTCTTTCAAACTAAGATAATCCTGAAGTTTAAAAAATTTCCTTAAAGGTTTAACGTAATCTAATAAAGAGCGTCCTTTTTTTAAACATAGGACTACACATTCCAACTTGGCAAACGTATGTCTTAGCAGCAGCAATTTCCCTCCCGCAAGCTAATAAGGTTTCAACAATTTACTTGAAAGTCTTGCTGATTCATGAGCAAATAGTTCTTCTCCTTTAAGTTTCTCAAGTTTGGATTTTTTTCTCAGATATATAAGGTAAACTGGTTATATAAAGGGGAAGGGGACCTGGGAGTAAGTTTAGTTTTGGACCCCTACTGTTGAGGCCTATGTGAATGTAAACTTCATTAATGGCTGGCTCCAAAATAGAGAGATGTGAGGCAAAGGTAAAGCTGCAATCCTAGGTTCCCTTGCCCCTGAGGCTGCTGTGCATGTATGATGAATGAGGGAATTAATACTAATGATTTACCTTTGGCTAGCACCTCAGTTTTCATTATCTCATTTACTAAATGAATAACTGTGATGGATGTGTTCAAATGTGCCTTACAAGTATGCACTGAATGTGATTACTCACAGTGCTAATAAACACAATGGGAAATGAACAGCAAAATTTTAAGGTTCAGGTCCCTGATGTCAAGGAGCTAACCACAGAGCATAAGAAAGAAAACTAGATTCTTGAAACAACTTGGATTTTAGCTAGAATATGCAGCCAAACTTTGAGTACAGTAGCAGATAAGAGAAACTATGTGGTTAAGTAGAATGGGCTGATTTAGCCAGATTAAGGAGAAGGGGAATTTAAACTGGGTCTTGAAGGCTATGTAGTGGGATGAATGAAGCAAAGATGAGGAAAGGCAGTTGAAGGAAATAACATAAAACCAAAGTGCAACAGCAGGAATAGAGTGGTGAAAGTAACAGTGAGAAGAGCAGCCTGGTTGAACTGGAGACAGAAGTGAAGGATTGCAGCCCTTCCCTGGCCTTTCCCCCATTTTCTGAAATAGGAGTTTTTAAATGTTCTGGTTCCTGTATCAGGGTGGAAAGATAGGTAGGAAGAGGTAGATTTGTGAGAATAAAAACCTTCATGGAACACCTGCTTCTGTTTGCCACTGAAAGGAAGTTCATATATTTATTAGAAAGAAAAACAATAGCCATAATACTTGGAATAACTTGTGAGTTCATGTCAGAAAGAAGATATAGAGAGTATAGTGTTAGACATTTTCACAAAAATAGACAAACCACAGTGTTGTGAGCATTTTGTTTTGTTTTGTTTTGCATTAAGGCTATTTCAGGTAGTTGCCCTCAAGGCTTTTTCACCAGCAATCCTTCTGTTTTGTGTGAGCTGAAAAGCTGGTTTTAAAATAAATGGCTTCGATAGCAAAACCTGATAAAGAGTACACAAAAGAGAAAACTGCCGGTTAATTTCCTTTTGGATATAAGGTAAAATTAAAATACAGTATTAACAAATAGAACTGAGAACTACACTATAAATCATATGGCAACATTAAGAGGAATTATGCCAGGTGTATACAAGAATGATTCAATAATAGAAGACTTTATATGGTTGACTATATTACTAAATCCAAGGAGCAAAAACTTTGAAAAAAGTATCTCAATTGATACCAAAAAGGATTTTGTAAAATCCAGCATCATTTCTTAATAAAAACTTTTAAAAGATTTAAAACAGATCATTTAACAATGTATATTTTATACAAAAGCCCGAAACTTGCTTTACGATGAAACACTATAATTACTCCCACTAAAGTCAGGAACAAGGTAAGAATGCATACTCTCACACCCTGTAAATGATAGCCAATGCAATTAAAGAGGTAATAGAAATAAATACTGAAAGAAGTCAGGATTGTCATTTGTTTGTAAATGATACGAAAACGTCAAGGATAAATTGAAAAAAGTTTTTAAGCAATGAAAGATGAGTTAACGTACCTTCCCATATGTAAACCATAACCACTTAGAAAATACAATATAAAAAAAATCTTATTTACAATAACCACAAAATATTAAATTGCTAAAAATAAATACTAAAAGAAATTAAACTTACTTTAAAAATGATAAACTTATGAGGCATAAAAATGTTTGAATAAAGAGAGATATTTTTTGACTAAATACTAAGATTCAAACATGTATAATCATATCTTTTAAAAATAATCTATATATCCAGTAGTATTCTAATCAAATGCCTAACAGAATACTTCTGTGAATTTAAGAAAATAATTTCAAAATTCATTTGAAAGATTAACTATTTAAAAATAACCAAGAAGATTCTAAAAAGAAAATAAATGAGGAGAAATTACATTAAAATATATTAAAATAAATTATAAATCATAATGATTAGCAGCAGACTTGGCACCAGACCAGGTACAATATATAAAGTGGTTGATTAGATGAGTATATGATAAAGGAAGAATATGTACCATTTAATAAGTGGCATTGAGAAACCTATTTTTTTGCATATCTTTTCAAGTATATACATACATATATTCTTTTTTCAGAGAAAGGTTAGCTCACATACTCATCTAATACTTTTTTTTTTATACTTGTAGTAACTTTCTCATCTCTCTTACCAGATCCTCTAGATGGGCCTATCTTTTGAATTGCTGCATAGTATTACGTTGCTTACATGTAATTTATTTAACTTCTCCCTTTTTAATGGACAGATAGGTTATTCCCAAACTTTTGCTATTCCTTATAAGCTGAAATACACATTTCTTTGTACCCAGTCTTGTCTTACGTGTGGAGTAGAGCTGTGGGTTTAACTTCTGGAAGTGTAGTTCCTGGGTTAAAGAGCAGGCACATAGCAGTTTGATAGACTAAATCAGACTGCACTCTAAAGAAGTGGTACAAGTTGTAGTCAACCCAATACAGATGGAGATTTTGATAGCACACTGTGTTTCCCCATATTTTCACCAACACAGCATTATCAAACTTTTTTGATCTGTGCCAATTAATCGTACAAAATACTACACATTACAGGTATAATTTTCATTCTAAGCATCTTTTTGTATGCTTTCAAACCATTTTACTTTTTACTACAAAAAAACATTCTCCCATGTTTTCTTCTAGAATTTTTATGGCTTTGTTTTCAACATTGTATTATTTAATCCATATGGAATTTATTTTGGTGGTAGCAGCAACTACCCAGCTATCCCCAAAAACCTTAAAAGAATTTGTAAATTTTATTACATAAAATATAAAGCTTCTATACAGTAATAAAAACAATGTATAAGAAATTTTAAAAATTTTCAAAAAACAATACTTGAAAATAAAGCAGTTGTATAAAAAATAAAAATTAAAACAAAAAGATATTTATAACTATCAAATTGGAAAAATATTTTTAAAGATTTATAATATCTGGTATTGGTGAAAATATGTGAAATATGTATCATCTCATGATTGTTGGTAGGAACACAGGTTGGCTTAATCCATTTGGAAGTGAAATTGCAATGTCTTTCATAACTTACAATGGTTATATCTTTTAACTTATTCCATTTTGGTAATTTACCAATCTATAGGAATTATAAATACATCATCAGAGATAGGATCCAGAATATTCATCACAGTATTATTGGTGGTCATAAAATTCAAAATAAAATAAAATGTACATAATAAGCTGTGGTCCGTGTATGTACTATTTAGAGACATAATCAAGTTGCCATACAGAATGGTCTGATTTCTGTTCAAAAGTACATACAGAGTGTTCCTCCCTTGTGATGGCTCAACTTAAGATTTTTTGACTTTATGATGATGGGAAAGCAATACACATCTAGTAGACACTGTACTTTGAATGTGGTATGATACTCTCTCATGTATCCTCCCAGTCAGCCACAGGTCTATAAGGGTAAATAACCAATGCACTTAACGACCATTCTGTTTTTCACTTTCAGTACAGTATTCAATAAATTACATGAAATGTTCAACACTTTATTATAAAATAGGCTTGGTGTTACATGATTTTGCCCAACTGTAGCTAATGTAAGTGTTCTTAGCACATTAGGCTAGGTTAGGTGGGTTAAATGCATTTTTTGACCTGTGATTTTTCAACTTACGACAGGTTTATCAGGATGTAACTCCATCATAGGTTGAGGAAGTTCTGTGTATCTGATATATCTATATGGCAATTTTTATACCATAAAACCATTTAAAAATGGTTTCTCTAAGTATTAGAATTACAGAAAACAGTACATTTCTGAAATACTTTTATTTCTTCTACAAAAAACAGGTAGAAAAGGTCAACATAGATGATCACTACTAATAATAAAGAAATTATATATTATATAACTGGCCATAACACAAATTTAATTGGGCTCTCAAGTAGCCCATGGGCCTCAAAATGTTCATCACTTAGAGATCATCCTTGTGTTACACTAAGTCAGGAATATTTTATGTTGGACCTATGGATCACCCTATAACAGACTCCTTGAGACTTTGTATTCCAAGTATGTATGTTGTGCATTTTTCTAGGGAGAGCATCTGTACATTTCTACAAATTCAGAAAGGGGTTTATATCTCTTCAAAATGTTAAAGATTGTATGCTTTAAATGCCAATGATTGGAAAGCACCACCTTTTACTTCACAGGTTGAAATGAATTCTAGGCTAGTCTAAATCTGTAAATAGCCATGTTTTCCCAGCTGGCTTCTCATGTTCATCTCAATGTGAAATGTTTGTATTCTGGTTTGTGCCAACTATGTTAGTGTTTTTCTCCCAGTAAACCCAGAAATATATTTTCCTTTCTTTCTTAGAGAGTAAGGACTGTGATGGGAACTTTGCCCAGGTGAGAAACAGAAGCAAGATAAGTAATCCACCAAAACCTGAGCAGGTAATTGGAGCACAAACTCTGACAGTGTTTAAGGAAGACTAACACTTCCAAGTGAACCAAGAATTAGCTAGGGAAAAAAATGGAGCAATGAAAACCAGATAAGACTACAATTACCCTCAGTTGCATTGAATTATTTTCATTTGGTTGTAGCTGAACTCTCTTTAAAATATGAGAATTCCCCTAGGATGTTGAGTTACATGACAGCAATGACACAGATAACTCTAAACATTGAGAGGGAGCCTGGTAGTTCAGTACAGTGAAGGCATGGCATTACACTCAGAAGACCTAAGCATCATTTTTCTCATGTACAAAGTGAAGGAAATAAGAACATATTCTTTTAATATTCAGCAGTATTAAATAAAGTATGTATATGAAAACTATTTGTAAACTTTAAAGCACTATTTAAAAACAACAAAAGCTATACAGAATTTTGGAATTAGTGTTTTAGACTTATTGTGAAAAAACTTTAAATAATCTCTTTCATTTTGATGAGAAACTTTAGAAAATATTTATTAGGTACCAGGGCTAGCTAGTCCTATGAGAGGTTAAGTCAGAAAAACTTAATTGTGGTGCTCCTGTAACTTCTACTTTTCTTTGCCTACCAGATTCCTGGCTCTTTTCCAATTTCCCCTTACTATCCCAAAACTGACCACGGCTTATTAGTTACTCTGATTAGGCCTGGCAGCAGAGAGGCTAAAAGCATTCACTTATTCCTACTTGATTTGCCAGGTGTTTAATGGCTCCCAAAACAGTTCTCTCACCTGAATGCATTGACTAACTCATTAGTCACTAGTGAGTTAAACTGCAAAGGTATTAACTTCAGAAGGTTGAAATTAAAATTCAAGTTACCTTCCAGCTTTCTCTCTTCACGCATTAGTGAGGGTTGGTTTATCAGATTAAGTAGTTGTCACTTTGAACCCTGAGGGTGAGAGATACTGAAGAGGGAAGTTTTAATTAATGAGAGGGGAGGAAGAAAGAGGGGAAGCTAGTTTCGGTGTGTGTGGAAGAAAAAGAGGGAGAGGAATTTGGTGGAGAAGAGGTATGTGGTATGAGGGTGCCCCCAGGGCTGATGATACCAAGGGAGGGGATCGGAAGTGTGTGTTACCAAAGGGGGTGTGGCACTGAAGTCAAACTGCCTAATGCACAGTTTTTACTAGGGCAGGTCTTGTCTCTGACTCATTTCTACAACTTGTCCTGGCAAGTTATCTAAGTACCTTTTCAGTCTGGTTGAAAGAGTATGGCAAATAAGCATGAACCTTCTGTTTTTTGAAATTTAACCATGTTTGAACATACATGAAGTAATTTAATATGAATATACTGTCATCTAAATCTGACCTATAGGACTTGCCTTAGGGTTCATGACTGCTAATCTTGATTTTTTAAGTGTTCCCAGAAATGGCAACCAAATCAGAAGTTAAGCTTTTAGTTAATGTTCTTTTTAAAGAGGGTGATTTGACCGTGTGTGATAAGAGTGAGCTGCTGTGCAATAAAGATGATTATTAAAGGCTTTGTTCGGCAGAGCTGGAGTGTTTAATAAAAGCATCACTTCGTAAAAAAATTCTTAGAAGTTGTTTGCCTTGATTTTTACATTTTCTCCTATAATGTCGAATAGAAAACTTAGGAGGAAAATGGTCTTATCTGCAGAAACTGTTTATCAGTTTAGGGTCAAATCCTGATTTATGATATTCATGTAAACAGGAGAAAAGCTGAACTGCCACGTTATACAACCAAATAAAGAGAAATATGTCTTAGAAAGTTGAAACTGTTAGAATGAGTGGTTCTTTAGCTCATCTAAAAAGTTAAAGTAAAAAAGTATAGAAAATTATATGCATGTAAGTTAAACTAAAAACCTTTACTGAAAGGTTTTAACTTTACTAAAAACCTTTTGTTTTATATTCATTAACCAATCTTTTGATGCTTGGTCAAAGCCTTTCTCATCATGAATCTGCTTTTGAGAGTTCCAAGTTGTCTTTTATACAGAAACCCTTCCCAAATGCAAAATCTACAATTTTTGTTTTGGTTTTTGTTAAAGGAAATGTAGAGCTTGAAGACATTTGTGAAAAATATGAGTTTAGAATACTTCTATATTTGTGTAATATATTCCAATTTTTTTTTTGCCTCTGATAATTTGTGGCAGTAATTTGTCTTTCCATAGCATTCAACCTCACTTTTTAAAACTATGGTAAAAAATACATAATATAAAATTTGCCATTTTAACCATTTTTAAATTTCAACTTCATTTTCAATAGGAAAAAAATCTTTTGTACTTATATTAAATAAAGTATATAAAAATTAAATCATCTAATTATATTAGCAAGAATAGCTCATATTAAGAGTTTAGGAAACTAAAATAGATTTTTATGCAAGCTGCATAAGCACAGGATTTTTGTCTGTTTTATTTATTGCTGTGTCCCTAGTTCCTAGAACAGAGCCTGTCACATAGCAGGCACTCAGACACTATTTAAGGGAATCAGTGAGTGGCTCTTGGTAGCTATAACTCAGCTAGAGGAAGCATAAATATACAAGTATACTATGAGGTAGCCCATTAGTAAACATTCAGAGGCCATGGGCATCAGTCTGTGTGTTTTATAGATGGAATGGGGAACATTAATTTAATGGTTTGACTAAGTGAAAGTCCTTTAATAAAGTTCCTACTTTATTTTGAAAAATCCCTATATGGTGTTTAACACAGTATCTTATATACAGTAAGTGTTCAGAAAATATTAATCTTTGTTGATTATTAATCTCCTTCTTCCTGTTTCTGTACTGAGGGAGAGGGAAGTAAGGAGGTCAAATACAAGAGATAATAATATTGCATAGATAGTCCCAGAGTGTGTTGAGGAAAAGATACTTTTCTACCCTTTCAAAATAGTTACTAAACTATTACATTAACATTAACTCAAAAAAGAATGAACTCCATTCCCTTTGATCAGATCATATATATCAATTATTCAGCCTCCAATAAGCGTTCTCTGCTTCATTGTAGTTTGAATGATCCGCCTTTCTCTGGTTCAATTCTCTTGATGGGAAAGTCTTCTCAATACTACCAACGGCAACTTGAATTAGATGAAGAGTTAACATATCTGTTAATCAAAAATCACCATCTTTAAAACTCTCATGGGCTTGGTCTACAGACTGGATTCCAGTTATATTAATAACACAAATTTACCCAATCTGCTCCCATAGGACTCACCAGACACCTGCAAATGTCTCACCTACTTCCCATTTATCCAGGATTCTCCATGAGATAGTTCACATATGCTCAGTAATGTTTGTCTTTGTTGCACTCAAACCTTTTCATGAAAGTATAATACCTGAACTTCACTTGCAGCAGGGAGCCACTTTCACTGCTGCTGAGACCCTCCATGAGAGAATCAATATTTGAGTGAAGGGGAATCAACATTTCAGTCTCTCCACGCTCCCAAATGAGCCAGAGCTGGGCTGAGCTCAACTGCAGAAGCAAGGCCACTACTGTGCCATAGTTTATAACCTGGTTCTTGAAGTAGCACTGCTTGTGTTCATTATATCACAAGGTCTCTGATGAAATTAATTCTTTTAATTGGATAGAGGTGAAGAGAGGTAGTCACCACGCTCTACCTTTCCCTTTGCTGTCATTGCCCTACACACATACTCTTTCCCTGTTCATCAGCCAGAAGTAAAAGTACTTATGCATGAGCTCTTTCAAATAGATGCTTTGAAAGATCATCAACCCTCTTTTTCAGCAAACAGCCAGACTCTGGTAGAATATTGCAGAGGTGTGGTGGGGGAATCAGTACCATTCTCTTCAATTAAAATGAGAGAGATCTTCTAAAGCATAGTCATTTATTTTGGGTATCTGGCCATGTAGATTTTCTCTTTTCAGTAGAATATGAACTTTCTGAGGGTAGTACATCAGAAATACTATTGGCTCCAAGTGATAGAATATCTGAGAAGCAGTAGCTTAAACAGAAAATGTTATTTTTCTCACATAAGAAACCAGGTGGTAGGCAACTGCTTCTGATATCCAAGCCAGGAACCTTGCGATTCTCTGCCTTTCTCTTACAATCATAAGAAGACTGCTGTAATTCCAGACATCTGATCTTTCAAGACCAAAAGAAGGATGGAAAAGTGTGGAGCCAGCTACATATAGCCATATATACATTTACATATAAAACATTAAAAGCTTTTCCCAAAAGACTTTGCCCTAGTACTCTTTCACCTACATCTTATTGGGCAGAATTGTGTCCTTCTAACAACAAGGAAAGCAAGGAAGCAAGTACATATCTTTTCTAGCCTCTGGTGAAGGCAGGCATGGGAAACAGGGCTTGGAAATTGCTATTAATTTATTTAGGCCATCATCAGTGTCTGCTACTGTAGTATTGCCAGCATGGGGGCATTATAGGCACAGGTAAGGTTCAGTGGGTGGTGAAGGTAGGGTGAACAGTTAATATGGATGTAGTTACTATATATTTTTCCATGAATCTTTAAGCAAATGATAAAGAACTTTATGAGCTATTTTAATTTAAAACAAATTTTAACTGAATTGTTTTTGTCACTAATACAATATTTTCATAAAATAATATAATTTTTCTTTTTTTTCAATTAAAAAAATTTTTTATTTCACCTTGTTTTATTTATTGCATCTTTTTTTTTAAAGGTATCATTGATACACAATCTTATACTCAGGTTTCACATGAGCAACATTGTGGTTACTACATTACCCCCCATTATCAAGTCCCCACCACATACCCCATTACAGTCACTGTCCATCAGCATAGTAAGATGCTATAGACTCTACTTATCTTCTCTGCTATACTGTCTTCACTGTGCCCCCCTATGTTATGTGTGCTAAGCATAATGCCCCTTAATCCCCTTCTCCCTCCCATCCCACCCACCCTCTCTAACCCCTTTCCCTTTGGTAACCGCTAGTCCATTCTTGGGTTCTGTAAGTCTGGTGCTGTTTTGTTCCTTCAGGTTTTGCTTTGTTGTTATACTCCACAGATGAGTGAAATCATTTGATACTTGTCTTTCTCCACCTGGCTTACTTCACTGAGCATAATACCCTCTAGCTCCATCCATGTTGTTGCAAATGGAAGGATTTGTTTTCTTCCTATGGCTGAATAATATTCTATTAATTTTTCTTATATCACTTCAACAATTGTATTAAAAACATGTTCAACTATAACCACAGTAGTAAGAACAAAATAAAAAAGTAAGTTTTCAACTAAAAATCTTTTTTAAAAGAAATTAAATTTTACGTAAATCATCATTGCTTTCTCAGCTACTATAGAAAATTTCCTATCAAATCACTAGTCTTTCAGTGTCCATTGGTTTAGTTTTGTTTAATGGCCATCAGTGCCAAGCCACTGCCTCTCTCTTTCTCTCCCCCCTCGCCAGTGTTGTATGTTTGTGTTTTTTAGATGACACAGATGATTATTTCAGCCTTGCCCTAGTTATAGATTAAGCCAAGTAAAATGTAATGGCTCTAAGGCACAAGAGGCCTGTTTTGGAGGGGAAAACAAGGAGCCAAGATTGTTAATTTGATATAGTCATGAATGAAATTAAGGTTTATATAGTTTTGGTAAAAACCAAAGTCTTGAATTTATGTTTGTATGATATATGCAAAACCTCTTGCTTAATTCTGTCTCATACTACTATTTTAATTATTTTCTGGAAAGCATACATTTATATGAGTAATATGGCTCCAGGTCTTGAATATAACTTTATACTGTATTCTAACAATGTAAAGAAAAATGTGTTAATTATTTTATCTTTGGCTTTTAAATTACTTCTTCCCAGAAGGGATTGTTTTGACTTTGAAAGAGCTAGAGATTATTTTGGTTTACCTTTTCTATTCTTTCATAAATGAAGTTGATATGTGTTATTGCTTTTATTTTTATGGATGATAAACAAATATTTCTTCCACTTTTGAAGACAAAGAAAAAGCCTATTAGTTCACTATGAAGCTGCTCAGAATTCCTATTACACTTGGCACCTGATTAATAATACTTTAACAGAAAATTAGTTTCTGTTTTGGCGTCAGTTCCACAAATCATTTGATTTACACGCCACTTCAGTGTTGGATGATACTTACGAACGACTTACCATGTTTTCAGAATTTCTAGAAATTTACCAATTTCAGCTAGTAACACATGAGAACATGCAGTTTAACTGTTTCTGTGCTTGTATTCCTATTATGTTTCTAAAAATTGATAATCTTTTAAAAAATGTATAAGTGTAGATTGTATAAATAGTTTCAAGTTTTTACATCTCATCTTCACCAGAAAGCACATATATATGATGAAAAACAACTCAAAGATAATTTAGCTATGCAAAACTGGATGAGTGAACATACAAATTTGTTCAAACAGAACAACCACTGGGAGGATCTGATGTGATTGAAATATCACTGGTGGACTCTTAATAAAGTGCTTACCATTTTTCTTTGTTTTAATTTTCCTGCTTATTAATATACATAATTTTATATGTATATATTAATACACATAATTGAAGAATGTATATATTAATACACATAATTGAAGAATGTTGATTTAAATTTCTTAATTAGAGAACTGCTATAATCTGACAGTTTTTATCACATTTTGGGTAGCACATTTTTTTAACCTCTGGTAAGCTGGAAAGAGCATATGCCTTCTTTGCTTATGATAGTTATTCAATAAATAATTTAGTTTTTTATAATTATTTTACATATGTTGAAATTTTTTCTCTCTGCATTTTGAAGGATGGAACTGATTTTTCCATAGTAGTCTTATTTGAAACAAGGGTTTCTCCACATGCCTTAAGAAATTCAAACAGACATGGTACAATGACTTCTGATTGTCTGCTAGGTTATTTCCCTATGTTCAAAGTAATTTCTTTTTTTTTTTTTTTTTTTTTTTTTTTTTTTTTTTTTTTTTAATATAATTTATTTTATTATCATTAATTTACAATTACATGTGCAATATTACGATTATTAAACTACCCCTTCATCAGGTCCCCCCCACCAACCCCATTACAGTCACTGTCCATCAGCGTAGTGAGATGCTATAGAATCACTACTTGTCTTCTCTGAGTTGTACTGCCCTCCCCGTGCCCCCCCAACATTACATCTGCTAATCGTAATGCCCCTTTTTCCCTCTTATCCCTCCCTTCCCGCCCATTTTCCCCAGTCCCTTTCCCTTTGGTAACTATTAGTCCGTTCTTGGGTTCTGTGAGTCTGCTGCTGTTTTGTTCCTTCAGTTTTTTTCTTTGTTCTTATACTCCACATATGAGTGAAATCATTTGATACTTGTCTTTTTCGGCTTGGCTTATTTCACTGAGCATAATACCCTCTAGCTCCATCCATGTTGTTGCAAATGGTAGGATTTGTTTTCTTCTTATGGCTGAATAATATTCCATTGTGTATATGTACCACCTCTTCTTTATCCATTCATCTACTGATGGACACTTAGGTTGCTTCCATTTCTTGGCTATTGTAAATAGTGCTGCAATAAACATAGGGGTGCATCTGTCCTTTTCAAATTGGGCTGCTGCATTCTTAGGGTAAATTCCTAGGAGTGGAATTCCTGGGTCAAATGGTATTTCTATTTTGAGTTTTTTGAGGAACCTCCATACTGCTTTCCACAATGGTTGAACTAATTTGCAGTCCCACCAGCAGTGTAGGAGGGTTCCCTTTTCTCCACATCCTCGCCAACATTTGTTGTTGTTTGTGTTTTGGATGTTGGCCATCCTCACTGGTGTGAGGTGATATCTCATTGTGGTTTTAATCTGCATTTCTCTGATGATTAGCGATGTGGAGCATCTTTTCATGTGCCTGTTGGCCATCTGAATTTGTTCTTTGGAGAAATGTCTATTCATGTCCTCTGCCCATTTCTTAATTGGATTATTTGCTTTCTGTTTGTTAAGGTGCATGAGTTCTTTATATATTTTGGATGTCAACCCTTTATCAGATACGTTTTTTATGAATATATTCTCCCATACTGTAGGATGTCTTTTTGTTCTACTGATGGTGTCCTTTGCTGTACAGAAGCTTTTCAGCTTGATATAGTCCCACTTGTTCATTTTTGCTTTTGTTTCCCTTGCCCGGGGAGATATGTTCATGAAGAAGTTGCTCATGTTTATGTCCAAGAGATTTTTGCCTATGTTTTTTTCTAAGAGTTTTATGGTTTCATGACTTACATTCAGTCTTTGATCCACCTTGAGTTTACCTTTGTGTATGGGGCTAGACAGTAGTCCAGTTTCATTCTCTTACATGTAGCTGTCCAGTTTTTCCAACACCAGCTGCTGAAGAGGCTGTCATCTCCCATTGTATATCCAAGGCTCCTTTATCAAATATTAATTGACTGTATATGTTTGGGTTAATGTTTGGATTTTCTATTCTGTTCCACTGGTCTGTGGGTCTGTTTTTGTGCCAATACCAAATTGTCTTGATTACTGTGGCTTTGTAGTAGAGCTTGAAGTCAGGGAGTGTAATTCCCCCTGTTTTATTCCTCCTTCTCAGGATTGCTTTGGCTATTCGGGGTCTTTTGTGGTTCCATATGAATTTTAGAATTATTTGTTCCAGTTCATTGAAGAAAGCTGTTGGTAGTTTGATAGGGATTGCGTTGAATCTGTAGATTGCTTTAGGTAGTATAGCCATTTTGACAATATTTATTCTTCCTAGCCAAGAGCATGGGATGCATTTCCATTTGTTAGTGTCCTCTTTAATTTCTCTTAGGAGTGTCTTGTAGTTTTCAGAGTACAGGTCTTTCACTTCCTTCGTTAGGTTTATTCCTAGGTATTTTATTCTTTTTGATGCAATTGTGAATGGAATTGTTTTTCTGATTTCTCTTTCTGTTAGTTCATCATTAGTGTATAGGAAAGCAACAGATTTCTGTGTGTTAATTTTGTATCCTGCAACTTTGCTGAATTCAGATATTAGTTCTAGTAGTTTTGGAATGGAATCTTTAGGGTTTTTTATGTACAGTATCATGTCATCTGCAAATAGTGACAATTTGACTTCTTCTTTACCAATCTGGATGCCTTGTATGTCTTTGTTTTGTCTGATTGCTGTGGCTAGGACCTCCAGTACTATGTTGAATAACAGTGGAGAGAGTGGGCATCCTTGTCTTGTTCCCGATCTTAGATGAAAAGCTTTCAGCGTCTCGCCATTAAGTATGATGTTAGCTGTAGGTCTGTCATATATAGCCTTTATGATGTTGAGGTACTTGCCCTCTATACCCATTTTGTTGAGAGTTTTAATCAGGAATGGATGCTGAATTTTGTCAAATGCTTTTTCAGCATCTATGGAGATGATCATGTGGTTTTTGTTCTTCTTTTTGTTGATGTGGTGGATGATGTTGATGGATTTTCGAATGTTGTACCATCCTTGCATCCCTGGGATGAATCCCACTTGATCATGGTGTATGATCCTCTTGATGTATTTTTGAATTCGGTTTGCTAATATTTTGTTGAGTATTTTTGCATCTACGTTCATCAGGGATATTGGTCTGTAATTTTCTTTTTTGGTGAGGTCTTTGCCCGGTTTTGGTATTAGAGTGATGCTGGCTTCATAGAATGAGTTTGGAAGTATTCCCTCCTCTTCTATTTTTTGGAAAACTTTAAGGAGAATCGGTGTTATTTCTTCTCTATATGTCTGGTAGAATTCAGAGGTGAATCCATCAGGCCCAGGGGTTTTGTTCTTGGGTAGTTTTTTGATTACCAATTCGATTTCGTCACTGGTGATTGGTCTGTTTAGTTTTTCTGTTTCTTGCTTGGTCAGTCTTGGAAGGTTGTATTTTTCTAAGAAGTTGTCCATTTCTTCTATGTTTTCCAGCTTGTTAGCATATAGATTCTCATAATATTCTCTTATGATTCTTTGTATTTCTGTGGGGTCCGTCGTGATTTTTCCTTTCTCATTTCTGATTGTGTTTATGTGTGTAGATTCTCTTTTTCTCTTAATGAGTCTGGCTAGGGGTTTATCTATTTTGTTTATTTTTTCAAAGAACCAGCTCTTGGTTTTATTGATTTTTTCTATTGTTTTATTCTTCTCAATTTTATTTATTTCTTCTCTAATCTTTATTATGTCCCTCCTTCTGGTGACTTTGGGCCTCATTTGTTCTTCTTTTTCCAATTTCAGTAATTGTGTCTTTAGACTATTCATTTGGGAATGTTCTTCCTTCTTTAAATAGGCCTGGATTGCAATATACTTTCCTCTTAGAACTGCCTTTGCTGCGTCCCACAGAAGTTGTGGCTTTGTGTTGTTGTTGTCATTAGTCTCCATATATTCTTTGATTTCTGTTTTGATTTGGTCGTTAACCCATTGATTAATTAGGAGAGTGTTGTTAAGTCTCCATGTATTTGTGAGCCTTTTTGATTTCTTTCTAAAATTTATTTCTAGTTTTATACCTTGGTGATCTGAGAAGTTGGTTGGTAGGATTTCAATATTTTTGAAATTACTGAGGTTCTTTTTGTGGCCTAGTATGTGGTCTATTCTGGAAAATGTTCCATGTGCACTTGAGAAGAATGTGTATCCTGTTGCTTTTGGGTGTAGAGTTCTGTAGATGTCTGTTAGGTCCATCTGTTCTAGTGTGTTGTTCAGTGCCTCTGTGTCTTTACTTATTTTCTGTCTGGTTGATCTGTCCTCTGGAGTGAGTGGTGTGTTGAAGTCTCCTAAGATGAATGCATTGCTGTCTATTTCCTCCTTTAATTCTGTTAGTATTTGTCTCACATATGCTGGCGCTCCTGTGTTGGGTGCATATATATTTATAATGGTTATATCTTCTTGTTGGACTGACCCCTTTATCATTATGTAATGTCCTTCTTTATCTTTTGCTACTTTCTTCGTTTTGAAGTCTATTTTGTCTGATACAAGTACTGCAACACCGGCTTTTTTCTCTTTGTTTTTTGCATGAAATATCTTTTTCCATCCCTTCACTTTTAGTCTGTGTATATCTTTGGATTTGAGGTGAGTTTCTTGTAGGCAGCATATAGATGGGTCTTGCTTTTTTATCCATTCTGTTACTCTGTGTCTTTTGATTGGTGCATTCAGTCCATTTACATTTAGGGTGATTATTGATAGGTATGTACTTATTGCCATTGCTGGCTTTAGATTCGTGGTTACCAAGGGTTCAAGGGTTGCTTCTTTACTATCTAACAATCTAACTTAACTTTCTTGTTAAGTTATTGTAAACACAGTCTGATGTTTCTTTCTTTCTCTCCCTTCTTATTCCTCCTCCTCCATTCTTTCTATAATAGGTGTTTTATTCTTTGCCTTTAGTTGGCATTTGGATGGTCTGCTTTCTTTGCTATGATTTTATTTTCTCTGGTGACATCTTTTTAGCCTTAGGTGTGCTTCCATCTAGAGCAGTCCATTTAAGATATCCTGTAGTGGTGGTTTATGAGAGGCAAACTCTCTCAACTTTCGTTTATCTGGAAATTGTTTAATCCCTCCATCATATTTAAATGATAATCGTGCTGGATACAATATTCTTGGTTCGAGGCCCTTCTGTTTCATAACGTTAAATATATCATGCCATTCTCTTCTGGCCTGTAAGGTTTCTGTTGAGAAGTCTGATGATAGTCTGATGGGTTTTCCTTTGTAGGTGATCTTTTTTCTCTCTCTAGCTGCCTTTAATACCCTGTCTTTATCTTTGATCTTTGCCATCTAATTATTATGTGTCTTGGTGTTGTCTTCCTTGGGTCCCTTGTGTTGGGAGATCTATGAGCTTCGGTGGACTGCGAGACTACTTCCTTCCCCAGCGAGGGAAAGTTTTCAGCAATTATTTCTTCAAAGACACTTTCTATCCCTTTTTCTCTCTCTTCTTCCTCTGGTACTCCTATAATGCGAATATTGTTCCGTTTGGATTGGTCACACAGTTCTCTTAATATTCTTTCATTCCTAGAAATCCTTTTATCTCTCTCTTCCTCAGCTGCTCTGTACTCCTGTTCTCTGTTTTCTATTCCATTAACAGTCTCTCGCATCTCATCCATTCTGCTGTTAAGCCCGTCAATCGCTTGTCTGATTTCTGTATTGTCTTTCTTCAGTTCCCTCACTTCCTCCCTCAGCTCTTGCACATTTCTCTGTAGGTCCATCAGCATGGTTATGACTTTTATTCTAAATTCTTTTTCAGGGAGGCTGTGCATTTCCATCCCTTCAGACTCCCTCTCTGGGGTTGTCTGGTTGATTTTGGTCTGAACCATATTCCTCTGTCTTTTCATGACTGTATAATTTGGTCACTGATAGTTGCCACGTATGTCAGCTGGGCTCTTTAAGACTTTAAAAAGAGAAGAAGAAAAAAAAGAAAGAGAAAAAAGAAAAAAAAGAAAGAAAAGAAAAAACAAAAACAAAACAAAAAACAAAACAAAACAAAAAAAACAAAAAAATGCCCACCGTACGTCGATTCTGTGGGAATGCTCTAGGTGGCGCTATTGCCCCACTATTCAACAGCTGTGACTGTGCCGCTCCGCAGGGCCCTTTATCGCTCTGGCAGGGGTGGGAACGAATAGGAGGCTGCTGATCTCAGTGAGAGGTGTTAAGTATGGCTACGCTTCCTCAGTCGCCAGCTAAGGCGTCTGAAACTCCCCAGGACTCCCAGCCTGCTGGGCTGAGTGTGCTGGGGCGATCCGGCTCCTCCGCTGGGCTCCTGTCTCTTTAAGACCGCTGAAGAAAGCGCGCGCTTTTTTTTTTTTTTTCCTTCCCGGGAGCCGGCTGCAAGCCCCCTGGCGCGTTCCCGCTCAGATCCTGCCCCTCTGTCTCTCCAATCTCCGCTGCACTGCGCAATGTGGGTCAGTGCTCCCCGCGCAGATCCCCGGGGCTGGCTACTTCGCGGGGTGCACTTCCACTCCCTCCCGGCTCTGAATCCTCTCCTCCCGCCGGTGCGCTGGGGTGGGGAGGGCTCGGGTCCCGCCGGGTCGCGGCTCCGTATCTTACCCGCCTCTTGGGGTGCCGAGTCCTCTCGGGTGTAGCTGCACTCTGTGCGCTTTCCTGTGTATTCTCGTCTCTCTTTTAGGAATAGATGTATTTTCGGTGTTTTCGTAGATAAATATAGTGTTGGGAGGAGATTTCTGCCGCCCTGCTCACACCACCATCTTCCCGGAAGTCCCCAAAGTAATTTCTAACTTAAAATAAAAGAGGACCAGCAAATATAATATACACCCTAAAGGTCATATTAATTTGAATCAGAAAAGAAGACCATTCATTCAAACACTATTATCTTCAGAATAGTGATTTTCCCATGAATATAGACTTTGCTTTGCTCTTGGGAAGAATCTTAGGAGGCCACAGAGAAACACATTCTCCTTTGATTTCACAGTTCCAGGCCAAATCAGTCTATGAAGCCCTATAAAGAGGAGTATATATGGATTAACTTGGTGGATGGCTGTTATTGTGCTGCATTTTTCTTTTTCTCCTCTTCCATGTCTCCATTCTGAGCTCCACTCAAAGAAATATATTTAAGAATTGTTAAATACTTTTTAAATAATTGTTAGATAATTTTATGGTAGTCAGTATCTTGAATAGAGATGTAATATCTCTGGACTTAAATTTTCTCATTTGTTAAATGATGAGTATCGCTAAGATGGCCAGACTTTAGCTAACATATTAAATTTTATTCCAAATTATTATGTGAAGTAAAGCAAGAAATAGAACAGACATGTGGGAAATATTAGAAAAATATGGATAGACATATCTAGATTTGCTTGTATTTACGTAAAGAAATAGAGAGTGATTTATGCTAATAAAAATGGTTACCTGTGGGGACAAGGAGGAATGAACTGAACATGGACTTGCAGGAGCAACACTTCTTACTGTTATACATTTTGATTTCTTTTGAAACATGTGAAATTACCTAGTTAGAAAAAAAAGGCACATGTAGAGAATTTAAACAGCAAAAGAGATACTTGAGGAAAGTATAGAGATATGGGGAAGGAAAGAGAGATGGGGAAGATTCTTCCAGATGGCTTTTGTTTTCTTTGAGAGTAAAGACTGAGTAAAGTATTGCTGTAGTGACATGAACTTGCAGTGTATCCTGTTAAATACATCATTACTGGTATGAGATACTATGTGTGTGTGTGTGGGGGGGGGTGAGTTTCGAAGTTAGATTTGTGTTTTCTTTGTGGATTTACATATATCTATACATTCTATGTGGATTTTACATGTCATCCTTATGTCACTTCTTTCAGTTTTTTTTTAAATGACTTCAATGTTCCTCTAATGCAGATTCTTCTGTATATGTAATGACAGAGTTGGTAATCTATCATTATCTGTGAAGCTATTTTTTCTTGTTTGGTTTAATAAGGCCTGAAATAGCTGTCCCATTAGAAAGCTGGATCTTCAGGATTTTCTGCCTGAAATGCTTCATCATGTGACAAGTTGGAACTTGATATGCAAGATGTCAATCAAGACAAAAGTTCTCTTTTTGTATTCTGTTCTCCATGAACATTTTTCTTTCTTTTTATTAAGTCAGTCAAAATTTACTGAGAGATGACTCTTAAAACTGCATTTTACTAAACACTTCTAAAATATTAGAAATGATTAAGCTCCAAATAGCCTATGATTTGAATGTTCAAAATTATTTTAACACTTAAAAATATACAATATTATAATTCAAATAGTTTTCTTCAGGTCCTTTAAAAGAACAATAAAAACAAAAACCAACAACTAACAGCATTAAAAAGAATCCACTGATTTTTATACCCTAGCCTAGGTTCTGTCTCTATAGAAGTAACAAATTTCAGCTTTCTTCTGATATTAACCTTTATGTTTCTAAATAACATCCTTAAGCTGCTATTGAGAGCAGCATTGAGCTGCCAGCACTGCCACTCACCATTTCTGTTCATCTTGGGCAATGATTCTTCACAGACACCACTGACGTTTTATGCCAGAAGATCTTTATCTGTAGGAAGATACCCTGTGCATTATAGGTGTAGCAGTGTTCCTGGTCTCTGCCCATTAGATGCTAGCAGCACACCCTCCCCAACTGAAACAAATAAAAATGTCTCAGTCACTGACAAATGTCCCCCTGAAGGAACAAAATCACCCTCAGTTGCGAACTACTGCTCTTGGGGAAGAGTTTTCTGCTCCCTCAAGCAGCAACTTGGAATTAATAACAGTAACAACTGGTAAAGCCAATATGAGGATTAAATGAATAACATTTGTGAAGTCCTTGCTGCCTAGCACAGAGTAAGTATTCTACAAATATTTGCTAAATAAACACAATTATATTTTTAATTTTTCAGTTTTCTGTTTTAGCCATTAAACTTCCATTACTCCCATTTTCTCAATACAATAACACAATTATTGTTTATGTCAATATTCAAACTTTACAATGATTATGACCATGTAGTTACTCAAAACTGAATCACAAAATTTATTAGTATATTTATATTCAGTACATTCATTTTCTTGTACTGTTTTCTTTTCCTCCTAGGGTAAATAATTGCCACTTTTGTTTGCATAGTTTTCTAAGTAGCTAAATATCCCTCTACTCTATATTAGAAAGATAAATCTATTCTCAATAAGATTGGATATGTTTGGCAAGTTACATATATTTTTTTCCCCTCTCAGAGACATTTTTTCTAGAATTTGCATTCTTCTGCTCTCTAGGCCTGCTACATAAATAGCATCTGGAATTTCTTTGCACCCTTGTCCTGGGATTCCCCATACCTCAGATGTGTGATCCCCTATTTCTGGACTCATGCCTTTTTCTTTCTAGTTTACTCCTTTGATTTGATGGACTACATCCCCCAGTTGACCCTTTGAATGCCTAGAAATATGTTTATTCTACATATATTATTTGAAATAATTTCATCTAAAAATATTAAAAGGCAGGGTTCCATTGTCTCAACTTTCAGGGTTGCATTTGAAAAGTTTGATGCATTCCAGTTTCTGAGTTTTTTTTTTAATTTTGATATCATTAATGTACAGTGACTTGAACAATATTATGGTTACTAGACCTCCTATTATCAAGTCCCCCCCATATACCCCACTACAGTCACTGTCCATCAGCATAGTAAGATGCTATAAAATCATTACTTGTCTTCTCTATAAATACTGCCTTCCCCATACACCCCCTCCGCTGCATTACGTGTGCTAATCATAATGACCTTTATTCCCCTTCTCCCTCCCTTCCCACCCATCCCCCGCAGTCCCTTTCCCCTTGGTAACTGTTAGTCCATTCTTGGGTTCTGTGACTCTGCTGCTGTTTTGTTCCTTCAGTTTTTCCTTTGTTCTTTTTTTTTAATTTTTTTCTTTTTTCTTTGGGTATCATTAATCTACAGTTACATGTGCAACATTATGGTTACTAAACACCCCACTACATCAGGTCCCCCCCACTTACCCCATTACAGTCACTGTCCATCAGCATAGAGAGATGCTGTAGAATCACTACTTGTCTTCTCTGAGTTGTACAGCCCTCCCCGTGCCCCCCCAACATTACATCTGCTAATCGTAATGCCACTTTTTCCCCCATGTCCCTACCTTCCCACACATCCTCCCCAGTCCCTTTCCCTTTGGTAACTGTTAGTCCATTCTTGGGTTCTGTGAGTCTGCTGCTGTTTTTTTCTTTCAATTTTTTTTCTTTGCTCTTATGCTCCACATATGAGTGAAATCATTTGATACTTGTCTTTTTTGGCTTGGCTTATTTCACTGAGCATAATACCTTCTAGGTCTGTACATGTTGTTGCAAATGGCAGGATTTGTTTTCTTCTTATGGCTGAATAATATTCCATTGTGTATATGTACCACACCTTCTTCATCCATTCATCTACTGATGGACACTTAGGTTACTTCCATTTCTTGGCTATTGTAAATAGTGCTGCGATAAACATAGGGGTGCATATGTCTTTTTCAAACTGAGCTGCTGCATTCTTAGGGTAAATTCCTAGGAGTGGGATTCCTGGGTCAAATGGTATTTCTATTTTGAGTTTTTTGAGGAACCTCCATACTGTTTTCCACAGTGGTTGAACTAATTTGCATTCCCACCAGCAGTGTAGGAGGGTTCCCTTTTCTCCACATCCTTGCCAACATTTGCTGTTGTTTTGTGTTTTGGATGTTGGCCATCCTTACTGGTGTGAGGTGATATCTCATTGTAGTTTTAATTTGCGTTTCTCTGATGATTAGCGACGTGGAGCATCTTTTCATGTGCCTCTTGGCCATCTGAATTTCTTCTTTGCAGAAGTGTCTGTACAGCTCCTCTGCGCATTTTTTAATTGGCTTATTTGCTTTTTGTTTGTTGAGGTGCGTGAGCTCTTTATATATTTTGGATTTCAACTCCTTATCGGATATGTCATTTATGAATATATTCTCCCATACTGTAGGATGTCTTTTTGTTCTACTGATGGTGTCCTTTGCTGTACAGAAGCTTTTTACTTTGATATAGTCCCACTTGTTCATTTTTGCTTTTGTTTCCCTTGCCCGGGGAGATATATTCATGAAGAAGTTGTGCATGTTTATGTCCAAGAGATTTTTGCCTGTATTTTTTTCTAAGAGTTTTATGGTTTCATGACTTACATTCAGGTCTTTTGTCCATTTTGAGTTTACTGTTGTGTATGGGGTTAGACAGTAGTCCAGTTTCATTCTCTTACATGTAGCTGTCCAGTTTTGCCAAGACCAGCTATTGAAGGGGCTGTCATTTCCCCATTGTATATCCATGGCTCCTTTATCGTATATTAATTGACCATATATCCTTGGGATTATATCTGGACTGTATTGTATTCTGCTGGTCAATGGGTCTGTTCTTGTGCCAGTACCAAATTGTCTTGATTACTGTGGCTTTGTAGTAGAGCTTGAAGTCAGGGAGCATAATTCCCCCTGCTTTATTCTTCCTTCTCAGGATAGCTTTGGCTATTTGGGGTCTTTTGTCATTCCATATGAATTTTAGAACTATTTGCTCTAGTTCACTGAAGAATGCTATTGGTATTTTGAAAGGGATTGCTTTGAATCTGTAGATTGCTTTAGGCAGGATAGCCATTTTGACAATATTAATTCTTCCTACCCAAGAGCATGGGATAAATTTCCATTTATTAGTGTCCTCTTTAATTTCTCTTAGGAGTGTCTTGTAGTTTTCAGGGTATAGGTCTTTCACTTCCCTGGTTAGGTTTATTTCTAGGTACTTTATTCGTTTGGATGCGATTGTGAATGGAATTGTTTTCCTGATTTCTCTCTCTGCTAGTTCACCGTTAGTGTATAGGAATGCGACAGATTTCTGTGTATTAATTTTGTTTCCCGCAACTTTGCCGAATTCAGATATTAGATCTAGTAGTTCTTGAGTGGATTCTTTAGGGTTCTTTATGTACACTATCAAGTCATCTGCAAACAGGGACAGTTTGACTTCTTCCTTACCAGTCTGGATACCTTTTATTTCTTTGTGTTGTCTGATTGCCATGGCTAGGACCTCCAGAACTATGTTGAATAAAAGAATTGGGGAGAGTGGGCATCCTTGCCTTGTTCCTGATCTTAAAGGAAAAGCTTTCGGCTAATCACTGTTAAGTATGATGTTGGCTGTGGGTTTGTCATATATGGCCTTTATTGTGTTGAGGTACTTGCCCTCTATACCCATTTTGTTGAGAGTTTTTATCATGAATGGATGTTGAATTTTGTCGAATGCTTTTTCAGCATCTATGGAGATGGTCATGTGGTTTTTGTCCTTCTTTTTGTTGATGTAGTGGATGATGTTGATGGATTTTCTACTTTTGTACCATCCTTGCATCCCTGGGATGAATCCCACTTGATCATGATGGATGATTTTTTAATGTATTTTGGAATTTGGTTTACTAATATTTTGTTCAGTATTTTTGCATCTCTGTTCATCAGGGATATTGGTGTGTAATTGTCATTTTTTGTGATGTCTTTGCCTGGTTTTGGTATTAGAGTGGTGTTGGTCTCCTAGAATGAGTTTGGGAGTATTCCTTCCTCTTGTACTTTGTGGAAAACTTTAGGGAGGATGGGTATTAGGTCTTCACTAAATGTTTGATACAATTCAGCTGTGAAAACATCTGGTCCAGGAGTGTTGTTCTTACGTATTTTTTTTATTACCAATTCAATTTCATTGCTGTTAATTTGTCTATTCAGATTTTCTGTTTCTTCCTCAGTCAGCCTTGGAAGGTTGTATTTTTCTAGAAAGTTGTCCATTTCTTCTAGGTTATCCAGTTTGTTAGCATATAATTTTTCATAGTATTCTCTCATAATTCTTTGTATTTCTGTGTTGTCTGTAGTGGTTTTTCCTTTCTCATTTCTGATTCTGTTTGTGTGAGTAGAGTCTATTTTTTCTTGATAAGTCTGGCTAAGAGTTTATCTATTTTGTTTTTTTTCTCAAAGAACCAGTGTCTGCTTTCATTGATTTTTTCTATTGTTTTATTCTTCTCAATTTTATTTATTTCTGCTTTTACATTTATCATGTCCCTCCTTCTACTGACTTTGGGCCTCATTTGTTCTTCCTTTTCTAGTTTCATTAATTGTGAGTTTAGACTGTTCATTTGGGATTGTTCTTCTTTCCTGAGGTAGGCTTGTCTTGCAATATATTTCCCTCATACCACAGCCTTCGCTGCATCCCACAGATTTTGCAGTGGTGAATTATTGTTGTCATTTGTCTCCATATGTTGCTTGATCTCTGTTTTTATTTTGTCATTGATCCATTAATTATTTAGGAGCATGTTATTAAGCCTCCATGTGTTTCAGGGCTTTTTTGTTTTCTTTGTGTAATTTATTTCTAGTTTCATAACTTTGTGATCCGAGAAGCTGTTTGGTACAATTTCAATCTTTTTGAATTTACTGAGGTTCTTTTTGTGGCCTCGTACATGATGTATTCTTGAAAATATTCCATGTGCACTTGAGAAGAATGTGTATCCTGTTGCTTTTGGATGGAATGTTCTGTAGGTGTCTGTTAGGTCCATCTGTTCTAATGTGTTGTTTAGTGCCTCTGTCTGGTTGATCTGTCCTTTGGAGTGAGTGGTGTGTTGAAGTCTCCTAAAATGAATGCATTGCATTCTATTTCTTCCTTTAATTCTGTTAGTATTTGTTTCACATATGTAGGTGATCCTGTGTTGTGTCCATAGATATTTATAATAGTTATATCCTCTTGTTGGACTGACCCTTTTATCATTATGTAGTGTCCTTCTTTGTCTCTTGTGACTTTTCTTTGTTTTGAAGTCTATTTTGTCTGATACAAGTACTGCAACTCCTGCTTTTTTCTCCCTATTAGTTGCATGAAATATCTTTTTCCTTCCCTTTACTTTCAGTCTGTGTATATCTTTCGGTTTGAAGTGAGTCTCTTGTAGGAGCATATAGATGGGTCTTGTTTTTTTTATCCATTCATTAACTCTGTGTCTTTTGATTGGTGCATTCAGACCATTTACATTTAGGGTCATTATCGATAGGCATGTACTTATTGCCATTGCAGGCTTTAGATTTGTGGTTACTAAAGATTCAGGGGTAATTCCCTTACTATCTAACAGTCTAATTAAACTCACTTCGTATTCTATTACAAACACAACCTAAAGCTTCTTTTTTTTTCCTTCTTTTTCTTCATCCTCCCTTCTTTGTATGTTATGAATCGTATTTTGTACTCTGTGTAGCCCTTGGTTGACCTCTATTTATTGTTGGGAACACTTCCATCTATAGGAGTCCCTCCAAAATGCACTGTAGAGGTGGTTTGGGGGAGGTAAATTCTCTCAGCTTTTGTTTATGTGAAAATTGTTTAATCCCTCCTTCAAATTTAAATGATAACCTTGCCAGGTAGAGTATTCTTGGTTCATGGCCCTTCTGCTTCATTACATTAAATATATCATGCCACTCCCTTCTGGTCTGTAGTGTTTCTGTTAAGAAGTCTGATGATAGCCTGATTGGTATGCTTTGTACGTGATCTTTTTTGTCTCTCTAGCTGCTTTTAAAAGTCTGTCTTTATCCTTCATCTTTGCCATATTAATTATTATGTCTTGATGTTGTCTTCCTTGGGTCACTTGTGTTGGGAGATCGGTGCCCCTCCATGGCTTGAGAGACTATCTTGTTCCCCAGATTGGAGACGTTTTCAGCAGTTACCTCCTCAATAGCACTTTATTTCCCTTTTTCTCTCTCCTCTTTTTCTGGTATGCCTATAATGCAAATATTGTTGCGTTTGGATTGGTCACACAGTTCTCTCAATATTCTTTCATTCTTAGAGATTCTTTTTTCTCTCTGTGCCTCAGCTTCTTTATATTCCTGTTCTCCAGTTTCTGTTCTATTTACCATCTCTTCTACTACATCTAATCTGCTTTTAAACCCCTCCATTGTATGTTTCATTTCAGATATGGTGTTTCTTAATGATTGAATCTCTGACTTAAATTCGTTCCTGAGGTCTTGAATATTTTCCTGTACCTCCATAAGCATGTTTGTAATTTTTATTTTGAACTCTCTCTCAGCAAGGTTGGTGAGTTCAGTTTCATTTGGCCCTTTTTTGGAGTTTGTGAAATTTTGGTGTGAACCATGTTCTTTTGATGTTTCATATTTCTGTGTGGTGCCCACTAGTGTGCAGAAACTCCAGTCTCTGGAGCTGCTCAGCCCCTAGCGTGAGGTTAGGGGTCGTAGGGGATTTGAGCTGGTTCCTGGTGGGAGGACAGATCTGTTTCCTGATTCCTGTCTGCCCTGCCTGTCTCCAGTGTCAGAGTCAGTGGGCCAAGCATACACATGTAAGCCTCTGTGCTTAGTGTCTCTAGCTGTTGTAGGCGGGGCCTCCCTCTGGCTGGCCTTATGCCAGCACAGTGACTGCCGGTTTGTGAGCAGGTGCCTGCAGGTCAGTAGCAAGTCTTGGCAGGCTGTGTGTCACAGTGGGGGGCCTCGGAGCTGAGTAGGAGCCAGGGGAATGGAGCACCTGAAGCTCCTCAAAGTTCCCAACCAGCTGGGCAGAGCACACCCAGACAGGCTTGTCCAGCTCTCCCTTCTCCCGTGCAGCAAGTTCTGTGCAAACCCCGCCCCTTCTGCAGGCCTCTGCTGCTAGGAGCCTCTCAGACTTCCTACCCCTTCCTGTGACATAGAGCGGCTGGGTGTGGATCCCGTCCTCCACAAAGGCCAGAATGTTAGTCTCCCAGGCCCTCCGCCCGTCCAAGTGCCCCAATATCCAGAGCACCACACAATATAGGCTTCCGCTCACAAAGCAGATCTCCAGGGTTAGGTGTTCAGCAGTTCCAGGCTTCCACCCCCACCCTGCGCTGTTTTTCTTCCTCCTGCCAGTAAGCTGGGGTGGGGAAAGGGCTTGGGTCCTGCCGGATTAAGGCTTTTATTCGTTACCCTGTTTTGTGAGGTCTGCTCTGTTTGTTAGGTCTGTATGCAGTCTAGTACTGCCTTCTTTCTTCTTGCTGTTTAGGGTTAGTTATATTAATTAACTATATTTTTGTACTATTTGTGGTTTTGGAATGAGTTCTCCATGTCACCTGTCACAACGCCATCTTGAATCTATATCAGTTTCTGAGTTTTTCATGTAAATTGTTTTTCCTCACTGAACATTCAGAATCTTTGTCCTTTCTGTCCATGGTGCTCTGAAATGTCACAGTGATGAGCATGATATAATTGAGTAACTTATGTTTCAACTTCATGGGTCTACTTAAGCATGGATGTTTTAGGATAAATATATTGGAAAAATTTTTGAAGATTTGCAACTAATTAAAAAGACATTTTTGTCTCTATTTTACTTCAAGAATACAACATATAATGCATATAACAAAAAATGTTTTAATTAGCTGTTTATATTATCAGTAAAGCTTCTGGTCAAAAGTAGGTTATTAGTAGTTAAGTTTTGGGGTTGTAAAGAATTATAGGCAGATTTTCAGTTGTGTGGAGGGTTGACATCCCTAACCTCCACATCGATCAAGGATCAACTGTATAAATCTTTTTAATGTTCTTATGCTAGGTACTCAAAATTCAGACACTTTAGGGAAATTTCTTTTCATATAATTCAGTTAATTCCTCTGCTTGTCACCCCTTTCCTCAGTGTCTGTGCTCTCTCTTTGTAGAGCTACCATTAATCACATGCTGAACCTCTTATCCACCTCTCCCTCTCTCTCCTAATTTTCTTCTCTGTCTTTTCCCATCTGTTTCCTGGGAAATTTTTTAATATCACATTTATTTTTTATCTTATATTTTTAATTACAGGAGTTCTTTTACATTCTTTGAATGATCCTTTTAAAAATACACACTATTGTGTTATTTTTCCTAGGATGCAATGTTTTCTCACCTCTCTGAAGGTACCAGGGATACTTTTGAGTATTTTCTCTGTTCATTGATGTCTGTTTTTCTTCCAAGTGCCTTTTTCTTTCTGTTTATTTTGATCCTGCCTTTCATGGCTTCTGTCAAATATTTTGCAATTCTTATCTACCCTTTCATGTTTAAGAATGACTTACTATGGGGGATGAAAGTGCAACATAGACAATATAGTCAATAGTTCTGTAACATCTTTTTGTGTTGACAGATAGTAACTACAGTAGTTGGGGTGAGAATTTAATAATGTAAATAACTTGAATTACTATGTTGTATACTTGAAACCAATATAATATTGTGTATCAACTATACTTCAATAAAAAACCAATAAGCCTTAAAAAATGCAATATACATTAACATTAAAAAAATGAGTTACTATGTCATAATCAAGTAGGGGTTGTTTCAAAATGCAAATTTTGTGTGCCATTTGAAACACAATCAATGTAATTTACCATATTAACAGAGTGAAAAAGGAAAAGACACATGATCATCATAGTATATAAAAAAATTTGAAAAATATTTATCATCTTCATGATTAAAAAAAAACAGAGCAAATTATGAAGAGAACATCCTCAACCTGATAAACTAGAAAAAAAAATAGAGCTAATATCAGACTTAATGGGAATGATGTTTACTTCTTCCTAATATCAGGAATAAAGAAAAGATCTCACCTTTAACGACATATGTTAAATATTGTATTTGGCATGCTAGTTAGAGCAGTAAGGCAAGAAAACAAATTAAAAACATATAGAACAGAAATGAAGATTAAAACTATCATTATTTTCAGGTGGCATGATTGTTCCTCCTAAATCCCAAGAAAGCCACAAAAAAATCTGCTGAAATTAATGAGTGAATTAGCTGGGTCACAAGATTATATTTCTTTATAGTTATAATGAACAATTAGAAATTTAAACTTTAAAATATCACCACAGCAGTAAAACATGAGTATTATGGGATAAATCTATGAAAAATATGGAAGATTTATACACTGCAAACTACAAAACATTGGTAAGAGAAATGAAGGAAGACCTAGTAAATGGATTGATATGCCATGTTCATGTATTGAAAGACCTGCTTTTTCTAAGATATCAATTTATAGAATCCATGCAGTTCAAATAAAAATCAAAGCAACTTTTTGGGTATAAATTGACAGGCATATTTTAAAATTAATTTGGAAATGCAGAGGACCTTCTATTCTATAGCGAAAATTTTTTGAGACAGAAAAACAAAATGGAAGGTCTCACACTACCTGTTTTGAAGACTTATAAAGCTATAGTATTCAAGAGAGTGTGGTATTAGAGTAATGATAAGACATATAAATAGAGTATATAAAAATGTGTGTGTGTGTGTATATATATTCATTGGTTTTTAACAAAGATGACAGGGTAATTTAATGGTGTAAAAGATAGATTTTCAACAAATTGTGCTGGACCTATTGAACATCATATGCAAAATATTGAATCTAAGGCCTCCCTCCACTATATAAAAAAATTAACTTGAAATGGATTAGAGAGCAACATGTGAAACCTAAAACTATAAGACTTTCTAGAAAATCTTTGTGACTTTTGTTAGCAAGGCTTTCTTTAGACATAAAAAGTCTGAAAGATAAGAGAAAAAAGTTGATAAATTTCAACAAAATTAAGAACTTGTGCTCTTCAAAAGGCACTGTTGCAAGATGAGAAGACAAGCCACAGATTAGAAAATATTTCTTAAAAACCTGTCTGATTAAGCATTTATATCCAGAATAATGAACTCTCAAATCTCAATAATGAGAAAACAAACAACCCAGGTTTTAAATGAGCAAAAGATTTAAACACTTCACTTAAAAAGATACCCACATGCCAAATAAACACATAATTATATTTAATTATGAATAATTAATTAATTATCAACAAAATTATTCTTTTTTTCTTAATATAATTTATTTCATTATCATTAATTTACAATTACATGTGCAATATTACAATTATTAAACTACCCCTTCATCAGGTCCCCCCCACCAACCCCATTACAGTCACTGTCCATCAGCGTAGTGAGATGCTATAGAATCACTACTTGTCCTCTCTGAGTTGTACTGCCCTCCCCGTGCCCCCCCAACATTACATATGCTAATCGTAATGCCCCTTTTTCCCTCTTATCCCTCCCTTCCTGCCCATTTTCCCCAGTCCCCTTCCCTTTGGTAACTATTAGTCCGTTCTTGGGTTCTGTGAGTCTGCTGCTGTTTTGTTCCTTCAGTTTTTTTCTTTGTTCTTATACTCCACATATGAGTGAAATCATTTGATACTTGTCTTTTTCGGCTTGGCTTATTTCACTGAGCATAATACCCTCTAGCTCCATCCATGTTGTTGCAAATGGTAGGATTTGTTTTCTTCTTATGGCTGAATAATATTCCATTGTGTATATGTACCACATCTTCTTTATCCATTCATCTACTGATGGACACTTAGGTTGCTTCCATTTCTTGGCTATTGTAAATAGTGCTGCAATAAACATAGGGGTGCATCTGTCCTTTTCAAATTGGGCTGCTGCATTCTTAGGGTAAATTCCTAGGAGTGGAATTCCTGGGTCAAATGGTATTTCTATTTTGAGTTTTTTGAGGAACCTCCATACTGCTTTCCACAATGGTTGAACTAATTTGCAGTCCCACCAGCAGTGTAGGAGGGTTCCCTTTTCTCCACATCCTCGCCAACATTTGTTGTTGTTTGTGTTTTGGATGTTGGCCATCCTCACTGGTGTGAGGTGATATCTCATTGTGGTTTTAATCTGCATTTCTCTGATGATTAGCGATGTGGAGCATCTTTTCATGTGCCTGTTGGCCATCTGAATTTCTTCTTTGGAGAAGTGTCTATTCATGTCCTCTGCCCATTTCTTAATTGGATTATTTGCTTTCTGTTTGTTAAGGTGCATGAGTTCTTTATATATTTTGGATGTCAACCCTTTATCAGATACGTTTTTTATGAATATATTCTCCCATACTGTAGGATGTCTTTTTGTTCTACTGATGGTGTCCTTTGCTGTACAGAAGCTTTTCAGCTTGATATAGTCCCACTTGTTCATTTTTGCTTTTGTTTCCCTTGCCCGGGGAGATATGTTCATGAAGAAGTTGCTCATGTTTATGTCCAAGAGATTTTTGCCTATGTTTTTTTCTAAGAGTTTTATGGTTTCATGACTTACATTCAGGTCTTTGATCCACCTTGAGTTTACCTTTGTGTATGGGGCTAGACAGTAGTCCAGTTTCATTCTCTTACATGTAGCTGTCCAGTTTTTCCAACACCAGCTGCTGAAGAGGCTGTCATCTCCCCATTGTATATCCAAGGCACTTTTATCAAATATTAATTGACTGTATATGTTTGGGTTAATGTTTGGATTTTCTATTCTGTTCCACTGGTCTGTGGGTCTGTTTTTGTGCCAATACCAAATTGTCTTGATTACTGTGGCTTTGTAGTAGAGCTTGAAGTCAGGGAGTGTAATTCCCCCTGTTTTATTCCTCCTTCTCAGGATTGCTTTGGCTATTCGGGGTCTTTTGTGGTTCCATATGAATTTTAGAATTATTTGTTCCAGTTCATTGAAGAAAGCTGTTGGTAGTTTGATAGGGATTGCATTGAATCTGTAGATTGCTTTAGGTAGTATAGCCATTTTGACAATATTTATTCTTCCTAGCCAAGAGCATGGGATGCATTTCCATTTGTTAGTGTCCTCTTTAATTTCTCTTAGGAGTGTCTTGTAGTTTTCAGAGTACAGGTCTTTCACTTCCTTCGTTAGGTTTATTCCTAGGTATTTTATTCTTTTTGATGCAATTGTGAATGGAATTGTTTTTCTGATTTCTCTTTCTGTTAGTTCATCATTAGTGTATAGGAAAGCAACAGATTTCTGTGTGTTAATTTTGTATCCTGCAACTTTGCTGAATTCGGATATTAGTTCTAGTAGTTTTGGAATGGAATCTTTAGGGTTTTTTATGTACAGTATCATGTCATCTGCAAATAGTGACAATTTGACTTCTTCTTTACCAATCTGGATGCCTTGTATGTCTTTGTTTTGTCTGATTGCTGTGGCTAGGACCTCCAGTACTATGTTGAATAACAGTGGAGAGAGTGGGCATCCTGTCTTGTTCCCGATCTTAGATGAAAAGCTTTCAGCTTCTCGCTGTTAAGTATGATGTTAGCTGTGGGTTTGTCATATATAGCCTTTATGATGTTGAGGTACTTGCCTCTATACCCATTTTGTTGAGAGTTTTAATCATGAATGGATGCTGAATTTTGTCAAATGCTTTTTCAGCATCTATGGAGATGATCATGTGGTTTTTGTTCTTCTTTTTGTTGATGTGGTGGATGATGTTGATGGATTTTCGAATGTTGTACCATCCTTGCATCCCTGGGATGAATCCCACTTGATCATGGTGTATGATCCTCTTGATGAATTTGGTTTGCTAATATTTTGTTGAGTATTTTTGCATCTACGTTCATCAGGGATATTGGTCTGTAATTTTCTTTTTTGGTGAGGTCTTTGCCCGGTTTTGGTATTAGAGTGATGCTGGCTTCATAGAATGAGTTTGGAAGTATTCCCTCCTCTTCTATTTTTTGGAAAACTTTAAGGAGAATCGGTGTTATTTCTTCTCTATATGTCTGGTAGAATTCAGAGGTGAATCCATCAGGCCCAGGGGTTTTGTTCTTGGGTAGTTTTTTGATTACCAATTCGATTTCGTCACTGGTGATTGGTCTGTTTAGTTTTTCTGTTTCTTGCTTGGTCAGTCTTGGAAGGTTGTATTTTTCTAAGAAGTTGTCCATTTCTTCTATGTTTTCCAGCTTGTTAGCATATAGATTCTCATAATATTCTCTTATGATTCTTTGTATTTCTGTGGGGTCCGTCGTGATTTTTCCTTTCTCATTTCTGATTGTGTTTATGTGTGTAGATTCTCTTTTTCTCTTAATGAGTCTGGCTAGGGGTTTATCTATTTTGTTTATTTTTTCAAAGAACCAGCTCTTGGTTTTATTGATTTTTTCTATTGTTTTATTCTTCTCAATTTTATTTATTTCTTCTCTAATCTTTATTATGTCCCTCCTTCTGGTGACTTTGGGCCTCATTTGTTCTTCTTTTTCCAATTTCAGTAATTGTGTCTTTAGACTATTCATTTGGGAATGTTCTTCCTTCTTTAAATAGGCCTGGATTGCAATATACTTTCCTCTTAGAACTGCCTTTGCTGCGTCCCACAGAAGTTGTGGCTTTGTGTTGTTGTTGCATTAGTCTCCATATATTCTTTGATTTCTGTTTTGATTTGGTCGTTAACCCATTGATTAATTAGGAGAGTGTTGTTAAGTCTCCATGTATTTGTGAGCCTTTTTGATTTCTTTCTAAAATTTATTTCTAGTTTTATACCTTGGTGATCTGAGAAGTTGGTTGGTAGGATTTCAATATTTTTGAAATTACTGAGGTTCTTTTTGTGGCCTAGTATGTGGTCTATTCTGGAAAATGTTCCATGTGCACTTGAGAAGAATGTGTATCCTGTTGCTTTTGGGTGTAGAGTTCTGTAGATGTCTGTTAGGTCCATCTGTTCTAGTGTGTTGTTCAGTGCCTCTGTGTCTTTACTTATTTTCTGTCTGGTTGATCTGTCCTCTGGAGTGAGTGGTGTGTTGAAGTCTCCTAAGATGAATGCATTGCTGTCTATTTCCTCCTTTAATTCTGTTAGTATTTGTCTCACATATGCTGGCGCTCCTGTGTTGGGTGCATATATATTTATAATGGTTATATCTTCTTGTTGGACTGACCCCTTTATCATTATGTAATGTCCTTCTTTATCTTTTGCTACTTTCTTCGTTTTGAAGTCTATTTTGTCTGATACAAGTACTGCAACACCTGCTTTTTTCTCTTTGTTGTTTGCATGAAATATCTTTTTCCATCCCTTCACTTTTAGTCTGTGTATATCTTTGGATTTGAGGTGAGTTTCTTGTAGGCAGCATATAGATGGGTCTTGCTTTTTATCCATTCTGTTACTCTGTGTCTTTTGATTGGTGCATTCAGTCCATTTACATTTAGGGTGATTATTGATAGGTATGTACTTATTGCCATTGCTGGCTTTAGATTCGTGGTTACCAAGGGTTCAAGGGTTGCTTCTTTACTATCTAACAATCTAACTTAACTTTCTTGTTAAGTTATTGTAAACACAGTCTGATGTTTCTTTCTTTCTCTCCCTTCTTATTCCTCCTCCTCCATTCTTTCTATAATAGGTGTTTTATTCTTTGCCTTTAGTTGGTATTTGGATGGTCTGCTTTCTTTGCTATGATTTTTTTTTCTCTGGTGACATCTTTTTAGCCTTAGGTGTGCTTCCATCTAGAGCAGTCCATTTAAGATATCCTGTAGTGGTGGTTTATGAGACGCAAATTCTCTTAACTTTCGTTTATCTGGAAATTGTTTAATCCCTCCATCATATTTAAATGATAATCGTGCTGGATACAATATTCTTGGTTCGAGGCCCTTCTGTTTCATTACGTTAAATATATCATGCCATTCTCTTCTGGCCTGTAAGGTTTCTGTTGAGAAGTCTGATGATAGTCTGATGGGTTTTCCTTTGTAGGTGATCTTTTTTCTCTCTCTAGCTGCCTTTAATACCCTGTCTTTATCTTTGATCTTTGCCATCTTAATTATTATGTGTCTTGGTGTTGTCTTCCTTGGGTCCCTTGTGTTGGGAGATCTATGAGCTTCGGTGGACTGCGAGACTACTTCCTTCCCCAGCGAGGGAAAGTTTTCAGCAATTATTTCTTCAAAGACACTTTCTATCCCTTTTTCTCTCTCTTCTTCCTCAGGTACTCCTATAATGCGAATATTGTTCCGTTTGATTTTGTCACACAGTTCTCTTAATATTCTTTCATTCCTAGAAATCCTTTTATCTCTCTCTGCCTCAGCTGCTCTGTACTCCTGTTCTCTGTTTTCTATTCCATTGATAGTCTCTCGCATCTCATCCATTCTGCTGTTAAGCCCGTCGATCGCTTGTCTGATTATTGTCTTTCCTCAGTTCCCTCACTTCCTCCCTCAGCTCTTGCACATTTCTCTGTAGGTCCATCAGCATGGTTATGACTTTTATTCTGAATTCTTTTTCAGGGAGGCTGTGCATTTCCATCCCTTCAGACTCCCTCTCTGGGGTTGTCTGGTTGATTTTGGTCTGAACCATATTCCTCTGTCTTTTCATGGCTGTATAATTTGGTCACTGATAGTTGCCACGTATGTCAGCTGGGCTCTTTAAGACTTTAAAAAGAGAAGAAAAAAGAGAAAAAAGAAAAAAAAAGAAAGAAAGAAAAAAAGAAAAAAAGAAGGAAAAGAAAAAACAAAACAAAACAAAACAAAACAAAAAAAAAAATGCCCACCGGACGTAGATTCTGTGGGAATGCTCTAGGTGGCGCTATTGCCCCACTATTCCACAGCTGTGACTGTGCCGCTCCGCAGGGCCCTTTATCGCTCTGGCAGGGGTGGGAACGAATAGGAGGCTGTTGATCTCAGTGAGAAGTGTTAAGTATGGCTACGCTTCCTCAGTCGCCAGCTAAGGCGTCTGAAACTCCCCAGGACTCCCAGCCTGCTGGGCTGAGTGTGCTGGGGCGATCCGGCTCCTCCGCTGGGCTCCTGTCTCTTTAAGACCGCTGAGGAAAGCGCGCACTTTTTTTTTCCTTCCCGGAGCCGGCTGCAAGCCCCCTGGCGCGTTCCCCGCTCAGATCCTGCCCCTCTGTCTCTCCAATCTCCGCTGCACTGCGCAATGTGGGTCAGCGCTCCCCGCGCAGATCACCGGGGCTGGCTACTTCGCGGGGTGTACTTCCACTCCCTCCCGGCTCTGAATCCTCTCCTCCCGCCGGTGCGCTGGGGTGGGGGAGTGCTCGGGTCCCGCCGGGTCGCGGCTCCGTATCTTACCCGCCTCTTGGGGTGCCGAGTCCTCTCGGGTGTAGCTGCACGCTGTGCGCTTTCCTGTGTATTCTCGTCTCTCTTTTAGGAATAGATGTATTTTCTGTGTTTTCTTAGATAAATATAGTGTTGGGAGGAGATTTCTGCTGCCCTGCTCACACCGCCATCTTCCCGGAAGTCCAACAAAATTATTCTTTAAGGAAACGTAAAATCAAAACTAAAACAAGATATCACTATATATCTACTACAATGGCTAAATTTTAAAAGTTTGACACTGCCAATTACTGGTAAGAATGCAGATCACTGGAACTTTCAAACTTTACTATGGAAGTGCAATATGGTACAACTGAATTAGAAAACAACTTGGCATTTTTTTACAAAGTCAGTCCAGCTTCATGGAGATGAGACCTGTGCAACTTAATAAGGCTTCATGCTCAACAAAAGCTCCACACTTCGTTAAATGTCCTATAGGTGTGCTATCTCAAAATTCTTACTAATCTTATCTTTGAACTTATTTTTCGTAATTAAAGTCTGTTGAAACACTGGAACACATACAATATGTCTGGCCAGTACTTGCTGCCCCATTCACATATTGTGCTCAGATGCCCCATAAACACATAGTTCCTGTGGACCCACGTGAGAGTTGAGTGAGACTCAAAGTGTATCTGTAACTAAGTGGGGACAGATAAGCCTTGGGAAACACATTTTCTGTTCAATTCAGAATTGATTCTTATGCAGAAAGAAGGCGATAACATTCTAAAAAACACAAATGAGCAAGGAACCCTATCATATCTTATTAGTAAAACACTTACAGTGAAAGTGATGATTCCAATAAGCCAAAAATAGAGAGTGTTTGTAGAATGTATGCATACCAAGACTTGAAATAAACAATTGAGTTAGTTTTATGTAGCTGTTTTGGTAATAACAAATACATATGCATGTATAAGCTACAAACTATGAATTGTGTAATTTCAGTGATTCTGTATATGATTTAAATGCTTTCATATATGCATTTAAAACTGGCATTGCACAATATAAAGACCATGATGAAATTCTGACTAATAATTAAAAATTTTAAATTTCCTTTTCTTTTAAAAAATATTAAATAGCAAATAAGAAAAACACCATGACAAGTTGAGAGACTGAGGAAAAAAGGGAAAAGCTTTATATTTTTTTGTACTTTAATGACCTTTCTTCCTGCTTTTTGAAAACGGAGCTTGACACATTATATAGATGACTTTGTGTAAATTATTAGTTATATGTTTTAAAAAATTAAAATTAAACTATATGTTTACCATATGCCCAGGAAGTCAACTGTTGGGCTTCAACGCAGGGTTATCAGGAGATACCCAGCCAGATAACCCAGGTATCACCGAATGCCACATAAAGCATTCTGGTAGCTAAGTGGGAGAACAGGTTAATTCTTATCATTCACCATACAGATTTTTAATTTACCTGTTTTTAGTATGGCACTGTAGTCCTTGTCTGTGCTTAGTGGCTCTAGTCCAGAGTCCCTCTGGTTCAAAAATCTTCAAAGAGTAAATATCTAGTCTTCTGTTGAATAGAAGGAAAGTTGTCACCCTGCTTCATGAGGCTATTAAGAGCTGGGGGTGAGTGCGGCCTGTTTCTTATTCAGACTTTTAACGAAGCCTCCTATTTGTGGCTCTACTGGCAATCTAACTTTTAGAGGTACTAAGTGCCTCTAATTCCTGAGGCTTTCCAAGGTTTTCCCAAATGAATGAACTTGCTTCTTGACTTTCCCAGCTGCAAGTACTTACCTTCTTTCAGCCTTCTCTGGTTGAAGAAGTCAGTTATTACTTACTTGATCATATGCTTTCCAGACACTCTCAATACTTATTCTTGACAGGTCTCTCTGCCATTCTCTCTTCAGTTCTTGGTTTCTTCAGGGTTTTTAATTTTGAAATTTCCTTTCCTGCCATTATTTTTGTGATGTCTGGTGAGATGGTAGGGATAGGCATATACATGTATTCTATTCAATGTCACTGGAAATATATATTTAAAATTTGATCACTGCAAACACTTTTATGGTGTATTTTTAAAATAATTTATTTTGGTATCATTAATCTACAATTACATGTGCAATATTATGGTTATTAAACTACCCACTTCATCAGGTCCCCCACACCAACCCCATTACAGTCTCTGTCCATCAGTGTAGTGAGATGCTATAGAATCACTACTTGTCTTCTCTGAGTTGTACACCCCTCCCCGTGCCCCCCCAACATTACATCTGCTAATTGTAATGCCCCTTTTTCCCCCTTATCCCTCCCTTCCCACCCATCTTCCCCAGTTCCTTTCCCTTTGGTAACTATTAGTCTGTTCGTGGGTCCTGTGAGTCTGCTGCTGTTTTGTTCCTTCAGTTTTTTTATTTGTTCTTATGCTCCTCATATGAGTGAAATCATTTGATACTTGTCTTTTTTGGCTTGGCTTATTTCACTGAGCATAATATCCTCTAGCTCCATCCATGTTGTTGCAAATGGTAGGATTTGTTTTCTTCTTATGGCTGAATAATATTCCATTGTGTATATGTACCACCTCTTCTTTATCCATTCATCTACTGATGGACACTTAGGTTACTTCCATTTCTTGGCTATTGTAAATAGTGCTGCGATAAACATAGGGGTGCATATGTGTTTTTCCAACTGAGCTGCTGCAGTGTTAGGGTAAATTCCTAGGAGTGGAATTCCTGGGTCAAATGGTATTTCTATTTTGAGTTTTTTGAGGAACCTCCATACTGCTTTCCACAATGGTTGAATTAATTTACATCCCCACCAGCAGTGTAGGAGGGTTCCCTTTTCTCCACATCCTCGCCAACATTTGTTGTTGTTTGTGTTTTGGATGTTGGCCATTCCCACTGGTGTGAGGTGATACCTCATTGTGGTTTTAATCGGCATTTCTCTGATGATTAGCGATGTGGACCATCTTTTCATGTGCCTGTTGGCCATCTGAATTTCTTCTTTGTAGTAGTGTCTATTCATGTCCTCTGCCCATTTTTAATTGGATTATTTGCTTTTTGTTTGTTAAGGTGTGTGAGTTCTTTATATATTTTGGATGTCAACCCCTTATCGGATATGTCATTTATGAATATATTCTCCCATACTGTAGGATGTCTTTTTGTTCTACAGATGCTGTCCTTTGCTGTACAGATGCTTTTCAGCTTGATATAGTCCCACTTGTTCATTTTTGCTTTTGTTTCCCTTGGCCGGGGAGATATGTTTATGAAGAAGTCACTCATGTTTATGTCCAAGAGATTTTTGTCTGTTTTTTTCTAAGAGTTTTATGGTTTCATGACTTACATTCAGGTCTTTTATCCACCTTGAGTTTACCTTTGTGTATGGGGCTATACATTAGTCCAGTTTCATTCTCTTACATGTAGCTGTCCAGTTTTTCCAACACGAGCTGCTGAAGAGGCTGTCATCTCCCCATTGTATATCCATGGCTCCTTTATCAAATATTAATTGACTATATATGTTTGGGTTAATGTTTGGATTTTCTATTCTGTTCCACTGGTCTGTGGGTCTGTTTTTGTGCCACTACCAAATTGTCTTGATTACTGTGGCTTTGTAGTAGAGCTTGAAGTCAGGGAGTGTAATTCCCCCTGTTTTATTCCTCCTTCTCAGGATTGCTTTGGCTATTCGGGGTCTTTTGTGGTTCCATATGAATTTTAGAATTATTTGTTCCAGTTCATTGAAGAAAGCTGTTGGTAGTTTGACAGGGATTGCATTGAATCTGTAGATTGCTTTAGGTAGTGTAGCCATTTTGACAATATTTATTCTTCCTAGCCAAGAGCATGGGATGCAATTCCATTTGTTAGTGTCCTCTTTAATTTCTCTTAGGAGTGTCTTGTAGTTTTCAGAGTATACGTCTTTCACTTCCTTTGTTAGGTTTATTCCTAGGTATTTTATTCTTTTTGATGCAATTGTGAATGGAATTGTTTTTCTGATTTCTCTTTCTGTTAGTTCATCGTTAGTGTATAGGAAAGCAACAGATTTCTGTGTGTTGATTTTGTATCCTGGAACTTTGCTGAATTCAGATATTAGTTCTAGTAGATTTAGAGTGGGGTCGTTAGGGTTTTTTATGTACAATATCATGTCATCTGCAAATAGTGACAATTTGACTTCTTCTTTACCAATCTGGATGCCTTGTATGTCTCTGTTTTGTCTGATTGCCATGGTTAGGACCTCCAGTACTATGTTGAATAACAGTGGAGAGAGTGGGCATCCCTGTCTTCTTCCCAAGCTTAGATGAAAAGCTTTCAGCTTCTCACCGTTAAATATGATGTTAGCTGTGGGTTTGTCATATATAGCCTTTATGATGTGGAGGTACTTGCCATCTGTACCCATTTTGTTGAGAGTTTTAATCATGAATGGATGCTGAATTTTGTCAAATGCTTTTTCAGCATCTATGGAGATGATCATGTGGTTTTTGTTCTTCTTTTGTTGATGTGGTGGATGATGTTGATGGATTTTCGAATGTTGTACCATCCTTGCATCCCTGGGATGAATCCCACTTGATCATGGTGTATGATCCTCTTGATGTATTTTTTGGTTTGCTAATATTTTGTTGAGTATTTTTGCATCTACGTTCATCAGGGATATTGGTCTGTAATTTTCTTTTTTGGTGAGGTCTTTGCCCGATTTTGGTATTAGAGTGATGCTGGTTTCATAGAATGAGTTTGGAAGTATTCCCTCCTCTTCTATTTTTTGGAAAACTTTAAGGAGAATGGGTATAGTTTCTTCTCTATATGTCTGGTAGAATTCAGAGGTGAATTCATGTGGTCCAGGGGTTTTGTTCTTGGGTAGTTTGTTGATTACCGATTCAATTTCATTGCTGGTGATAGGTCTGTTTAGTTTTTCTGTTTCTTGCTTGGTCAGTCTTGGAAGGTTGTCCATTTCTTCTAGGTTTTCCAGCTTGCTGGCATGTAGATTCTCGTAATATTCTCTTATAATTCTTTGTATTTCTGTTGGGTCCGTTGTTATTTTTCCTTTCTCATTTCTGATTCTGTTTATGTGTGTAGATTGTCTTTTTCTCTTAATGAGTCTGGCTAGGGGTTTATCTATTTTGTTTATTTTGTCAAAGATCCAGCTCTTGGTTTCATTGACTTTTTCTATTGTTTTATTCTTCTCAATTTTATTTATTTCTCTCTGATCTTTATTATGTCCCTTCTTCTGGTGACTTTGGGCCTCATTTGTTCTTCTTTTTCCAATTTCAGTATTTGTTTCTTTAGACTGTTCACTTGGGAATGTTCTTCCTTCTTTAAATTAAGTAGGCCTGGATTGCAATATACTTTCCTCTTAGAACTGCCTTTGCTGCATCCCACAGAAGTTGTGGCTTTGTGTTGTTGTTGTCATTAGTATCCATATATTCTTTGATTTCTGTTTTGATTTTGTCATTAACCCATTGATTACTTAGGAGAATGTTGTTATGTCTCCATGTATTTGTGAGCCTTTTTGATTTCTTTGTACAGTTTATTTCTAGTTTTTTACCTTTGTAATCTGAGAAGTTGGTTGGTAGGATTTCAATATTTTTGAAATTACTGAGGTTCTTTTTGTGGCCTAGTATGTGGTCTATTCTGGAAAATGTTCCATGTGCACTTAAGAAGAATGTGTATCCTCCTGCTTTTGGGTGCAGAGTTCTGTAGATTTCTGTTAGGTCCATCTGTTCTAGTGTGTTGTTCAGTGCCTCTGTGTCTTTACTTATTCTCTGGCTGGTTGATCTGTCCTTTGGAGTGAGTGGTGTGTTGAAGTCTCCTAAAATGAATGCATAGCTGTCTATTTCCTCCTTTAATTCTGTTAATATTTGTTTCACATGTGTCGGTGCTCCCGTGTTGGGTGCATATACATTTATAATGGTTATATCTTCTTGTTGGACTGACCCCTTTATCATTATGTAATGTCCTTCTTTATCTCTTGCTACTTTCTTCGTTTTGAAGTCTATTTGGTCTGATACAAGTACTGCCACACCTGCTTTTTTCTCTTTGTTGTTTGCATGAAATATCTTTTTCCATCCCTTCACTTTTAGGCTGTGTTTATCTTTGGGTTTGAGGTGAGTCTCTTGTAAGCAGAATATAGATGGGTCTTTCTTTTTTATCCGTTCTGTTACTCCTTGTCTTTTGATTGGTGCATTCAGTCCTTTTACATTTAGGGTGATTATTGATAGATATGTACTTATTGCCATTGCTGGCTTTAGATTCATGCTTACCAAAAGTTCAAGGGTTGCTTCTTTACTATCTAACAATCTAACTTAACTTTCTTGTTAAGTTATTGTAAACATCATCTGATGTTTCTTTATTCCTCCCCCTTCTTATTCTTCCTCCTCCATTCTTTATATACTAGGTGTTTTGTTCTTTGCCTTTAGTTAGTATTTGGATGGTCTGCTTTCTTCGCTATGATTTTTTTTTCTCTGGTGACATCTTTTTAGCCTTAGGAGTGCTTCCCTATCGAGGAGTCCGTTTAAGATATCCTGTAGTGGTGGTTTATGAGAGGCAAACTCTCTCAACTTTTGCTTGTCTTGAAATTGTTTAATCCCTCTGTCATATTTAAATGAGAATCGTGCTGGATACAATATTCTCGTTTCGAAGCCCTTCTGTTTCATTACGTTAAATATATCATGCCATTCTCTTCTGGCCTGTAAGGTTTCTGTTGAGAAGTCTGATGATAGTCTGATGGGTTTTCCTTTGTATGTGATCTTTTTTCTCTCTCTAGCTACCTTTAATACTCTGTCTTAATCTTTGATCTTTGCCATCTTAATTATTATGTGTCTTGGTGTTGTCTTCCTTGAGTCCCTTGTGTTGGGGGATCTGTGGGCTTCTGTGGACTGTGAGACTATTTCCTTCCCCAGCATGGGGAAATTTTCAGCAATTATTTCTTCAAAGACACTTTCTATCCCTTTTACTCTCTCTTCTTCCTCTGGTACTCCTATAATGCCAATATTGTTCCGTTTGGATTGGTCACACAGTTCTCTTAATATTCTTTCATTCCTAGAGATCCTTTTATCCCTCTCTGCCTCTGCTTCTCTGTATTCCTGTTCTCTGATTTCTATTCTATTAACAGTCTCTTGCATCTCATCCAGTCTGCTGCTAAGCCCGTCCATCTTTTGTCTCCATTCTGCATTGTCTTTCCTCACTTTCCTCACTTCCTCCCTCAGGTCTTGCATATTTCTCTATAGATCCATCAGTATGGTTATGACTTTTATTGTCAATTCTTTTTCAGGAAGGTTGTGTGTTTCAATCCCTTCAGGTGCGGTCTCTGGTGTTGTTGGGTCTGGGTTAGTTTTGTTTGTACCATATTCCTGTGTCTTTTCATGGCAATAGACGTGGTCCCTGGTAGGTGCCACGTATGTCAGCTGGGCTCGTTAAGACTTAAAAAAAACAAAAAATAAAAGAAATAAAAGAGAAAAAAAATGAAAGAAGGAAAAGGAAGAAAAGAAATAAAAAGAAAAAATAAAGAAAATAAAATTTCCCACCAGGTGTAGATTCTGTGGGGATGCTGTAGGTGGCACTGTTGCTCCACTATTCCGCACCTGTGGCCGCACCACTCCTTACAGGCCCTGTGTCGCTCTGGCCATGGCAGGAATGAATGGGAGGCTGCTGATATCTGTGGGAAGTCTTGAGTGCAGCTACTCTTTCCCAGTTGCCAGCCAAGGAGTCCAAAATTCCCCAGGACTGCCAGTCTGCTGGCCCCAGTGTGCTGTGACATCCTGGGCCCTTGTCTCTTTTAAGACTGCTAAAAAATAGCGCGTGCTTTTCTTTTGTCCCGGTAGCCAGCTGCGAGGACATAGTGCGTTCCCAGGCTCAAATCCTGCACCCTCTGTCTCTACAATCTCCGCTACACTGCACGATGTGTGTCAGTGCTCCCGGCTCAGATCACCGGGGCTGGTTATTTTGCAGGCCTGTATTTCCACTCCCTCCCGGCTCTGAATCCTCTCCTCCTGCCGGTGTGCTGTGGTGGGTGAGTGCTTGGGTCCTGCTGGGTCGCGGATCCGTATCTTACCCTCCTCGCAGGGTGCCCTGTCCTCTCAGGTATAGCTGCAGGCTATGTGCTGTCCTGTATCTTCTGGTCTCTTTTTTAAAAATAGTTGTATTTGTTGTATTTTCATAAATACATATGGTTTTGGGAGAAGATTTCCGCCACCCTGCTCACGCCGCCATATTCCCACATAACTCTTGACACATGTCATACATATATACTGAGCACTAAGTAAATGTTTGTGAGATGTTGAATGAATACAGTGAGATGAACAAGCAAGTATGCAGAGATGAGAGCATATATGTAGGTGGAGAGAAATGTCATGGAAAGGTTCGTAAAAATATATAAAATTGTAGCCTAAGTTTAATATTGAAGAGGAATTTTATTCATAATTGTATCTTGATTTATCATTTCCTTAGAAGAAATTTCCAGTTTTTGTAATATTTCATTCATTTTCAAAAAATGGGGGAGGTACAAAAAGGTGGTCAGTGGATAAAATTGTTGTGAAAATTCCAGAAGTGAGGAAATTCAGAATATCTAAATGAGAACTTGTTCAAAGCAGCAGCATTATTTGGACCCAGACAAATAATTGACCAGAGTTTATGTGCTTAAATATCTATTTTCTTTTTGTCTTTGATGTTCCTGGTATCATCCTGGTTAAGTCAGCCTATTTTACCTTGGAATAACTTTTCTGATTACTGGATACATATAAACTACTTCTTCTGGTTCACATAGCTTTCATATAAACAGTCTCCTGACCATTAAAAGGTGTTAGATGTATGGTGTTTTGAAAAGAAATACAAAAGAAAAAAGGAAAGGGACTACAACTGTTGTAAGTAGTAGAGGAGTGGCCTTCCCGTAAAGCAGCTGGTTTCAGAGCATCTTGCTTGCTTCCCCATTGCACTTTTTCTATCTTCTCTCCCTTAAGATATAATAGTACATACATGATTCAAAAAGAATGCTAACTGACCAAAGAAAATAGATATGAGACAGTGTGTGAAGCATTTGCCTACGGATGAAGACCTGCTGACACCACCAAATGAATCCCATTCTCCCACTCCCCACATCGCAATGAAAGAAGTTTATGTGATCCCACACACATAGAGAGCCATGGGGAGAGATCCTTCCCCATTTTCTACCACCATTTTAATAGATGAAACAAGACAAAGTTCTTTAGGCTGTGAAATTAGGCCTCAAAGCTCTGAAAAGAGTGAATTTCTGGTAGGGCAAGATAGTCTTGGGGAGGAATTCTTCAAGTATACAAGGTCAAACTACTCTGGAGACTAACACAATAGAGTATTTGCCTAGGCTTGTGGAACAATCTGTATTTATTCAAGACAGAGTTGATGGGGGAGGTTCAAGGGCCTCCCACATTGGAAAGTGTGCTTGATGTTCTGGCATCCTGAGAACTTACCCAGACTAGCAGGAGGAAGTCTAACCCTGCAAATATGCTTCTGTGAGAATTCCTGTATTTCCCACTCCTGTTGAGAATGCAGCTGTTTGCACATGTGGCAGCCAGATGACTCCCAGTTTCACTCAGATTATGAAGTGGTGGGCAGAAGAGGAGATGGGTCAGCCTCCTATGGTACACTAACAGCATGCTAGTCTAAATGAACTCATCTATGTACAACTTTGTTTTTTAATAGCTCAGAGCAATAATTTTTATTAAGGAAATCCAGGGTATGTTTTCAAATTACACATAAACTCATATGTCAGTTTGCTCAGAATAAAGCCATGTTAAAATGAATCAAAAGCTTTAATTCCAAGCATCTGTATTACTTTATAATATTAAAAGAGTAGACAGGATACAAAAATCTTAAATGTATAAGATATTAAATAAATATTTCCTAACACTATGAAAGACTATAAAGATGCTCTCAAACACACAATTTTTTTCTAAAGGCCAGCTTCAGCCCATCCACAGTATAACTGATCCAAACATAGGACACATAGTGAGGTTCTGAATGTTCTTCAAGTTATTTCTGAATCATTAGAGATAACACTGTGTTTAGCTTTTTGAAAACTGACTCTAAGGGAAATAAAGCACAATGAAAAACAACTACGTGGATGTGGCATTTTTATACAGCACACATTTATTTATGTAGCAAAAATAATCCAGTATTCAATGCTTCAGCTCAGGAATAGATAAGATTCAGCTTACTTACAATACTTGTTGCGTATTCCATCCCCATCTTCTGTTTAAATTTCTTTGACAGCTCACCATTTTCTACATTAAACTTTCAAGCTCCTTTTCTTGGCTTTTCTATTAATATTCCTCCCTAACACTTCAAAAGTATCTCCAACTATTTCCTTACATAAAACTCCTACTCAAGATAAACTGGTCTATCTATTGTTGCCTGAACACATCATTCACATTCTTTCTACCTTCATGGTTTTGCTCAAACCTTTCCCCAGATTTTTATCACTTCTCAATTACCTTTCATGAAGAGTCAGTCTAAGTGCCACCTCTTCCAGGAAGCCTTCCCAACCATATCCATACCAACGGTTCTACACATACATACCCTTGTGGAACACCCACATCCCTGTATTCTACTGGCAAGTATTGTATGATCTCCAATTTGGTCTTTACCTCATGCCTCTATCCATTGCTATACTGCATATATTCATTCCCTCTTTCCAAGGTCCAGGACAGGTCTACTGTCTATTTTTACCCTCAGAAACTAGAACTAAAGAGTACTTAATAAATACTATTGCTGATGATAATTCTGATGTGATGATGATGGACTTACAGAAAACAAAGGCTAGAGTGGAATCTCTTAGGAAATTATTGGCCACAAAAAACATGAGTTTACTCCACTGAAATTCAAATTCTTAAATTCAACAAATATAAAAGTAGCTTAAACCAATTTTTACTGATAATCACCTATTTCCTCATTTCTTCATGGTATTTACATTCATTTTGGTATATTTCTTTTAGGACCGATTTCTAAATTACCTATTTGCACACTATAGCACAAAAATATTACTCAAAAGTATGGTGTCTCACACTTGAAAGCTCAGTGTGGAACATTATTTCTAGGGATTTTATTTACCTTGCAGTCAAAGTCTTAGTGTGTATTTTTGTTTTTGTTTTTTACCTAAGCGCTGTAGTAATGTCCTTATCTATATCAGGCCATGCTTATTTACTTACACCTCTGAGTTTTCTGATAATTCATAATTCTTGAAATGGACAAGAGACATACATGCCTGAGAATACTGTAATCCTCTGAAAACTCCCTATAGCTGAGAATCAGAATTTCTTATATCCAGTCTTGGCTGTACTACTGGGTTACTTTCCTATCAATAAAATTGGAATAATAACATCAATCCTATTCTTGTTGCATATTAGATAATAAATATGAGATAACAGATCTGAAAATCCTTGGAGGAAAGGTAATACATGAGTCAAGGTATTATCCATTAAGACAAAAGTCTGAGATAACCAAGACCCAAATCTCTTCATCGTTAGAAAAAAATTTAAGTTACTAAGCACCTATAATGTGCCAGGTGGTATGTTGCCTAGGAATTCAAAGATAAATAAGATCAAGGACAAGTCCCAGATCTCAAAATATAGTAGAGACAAAGAGTTAAACAAATAGAACAGAGGTCAGAAAACTTCCCTGCCTATTTTTGTAAGGCTCAAGAGCTAAGAATGTTTTTTACAGATAACATTTGCTATCAATTTGACAAATGGGAACACTAACTTTGAACCACAATTAAAAAAATGTTATCCCCTCCAAAAGCATTCTATTCTTTTGATATCTGTATTACAAAACAGTTGTACTCAATTATTATTTTTAATTTTGTCAATAAAAAAAATCACTGAAATTTGTTTTCCCTCTTATTATATAAGTACTTTCATAATATCCTTGATTTTGCCTGTTGGCCTGCAAAGCCTAAAATATTTACCACTTGTAAACTTTACAGAAAAATTGTGCTGACTTATGAAATAATTAGATGTACAATTATAACGTGGTAATTACAGTGACAGAGACTGTAACTCACGAATTCGAGTTATTATGAAAATATTCAGGGAGAACAACTAAGTCAGCCTGGTGTAATGATTTCAGAGTAAACTTCTGAGAATAGATGGCATTAAACAGTATCTTAAAAGATAAACAGGAATAAACAAAACAAGGGGGAAAATCAGCGGGTCACCACCTGTGGTTGGTAGGGGAACTCTAGTCACCAATGGTCAGTTCAGGTCCTCAGAAAGCAAATGCCGAAATAGGATTAGATATTAGTTTTAGTATTGATGACTCTTAACTCTGTATCTCAGCATAGATTCAATTCTAATTATAACCAGCTGCCCGAAGATGTTTTTAACTAGCTGTGGGATGGTTTGTGAGTAGGGTAAGGATTCCTATTGAGAAGATGCCATAATCTCTATTCTTTCTATCACACATGGGTCCTTGTAACATGTTCTCTTATCTCTGGGCCTGCCCTGCCTTTAGTGTGGTCACTGATCATTTTTTAAAGTTGTGTTACTTTACATAAAAGAGTAAAATGCTTAATTTTTTTTAAGTGACAGAAGTCTGTAGAAAATGAAGTTTAAAACACCATAAAAGTGAGATAACAGCCTCTTCGGCAGCTGGTGTTGGCAAAACTGGACAGCTACATGTAAGAGAATGAACCTGGACTACTGTCTAACCCCATACACAAAGGTAAACTCAAGGTGGATCAAAGACCTGAATGTAAGTCATGAAACCATAAAACTCTTAGAAAAAAACATAGGCAAAAATCTCTTGGACATAAACATGAACGACTTCTTCATGAACATATCTCCCCGGCCAAGGGAAACAAAAGGAAAAATGAACAAGTGGGACTATATCAAGCTGAAAAGCATCTGTACAGCAAAGGACACCATCAGTAGAACAAAAAGGCATCCTACAGTATGGGAGAATATATTCGTAAATGACGTATCCAATAAGGGGTTGACATCCAAAATATATAAAGAACTCACGCACCTTAACAAACAAAAAGCAAATAATCCAATTAAAAAATGAGCAGAGGACATGAATAGACACTTCTCCAAAGAAGAAATTCAGATGCCCAACAGGCACATGAAAAGATGGTCCACATCGCTAATCATCAGAGAAATGCAGATTAAAACCACGATGAGATATCACCTCACACCAGTGAGGATGGCCAACATCCAAAACACAAACAACAACAAATGTTGATGAGGATGTGGAGAAAAGGGAACCCTCCTACACTGCTGGTGGGAATGCAAATTAGTTCAACCATTGTGGAAAGCAGTATGGAGGTTCCTCAAAAAACTCAAGATAGAAATACCATTTAACCCAGGAATCCCACTCCTAGGAATTTATCCTAAGAATGCAGCAGCTCAGTTGGAAAAAGACAGATGCACCCCTGTGTTTATCACAGCACTATTTACAATAGCCAAGAAATGGAAGTAACCTAAGTGTCCATCAGTAGATGAATGGATAAAGAAGAAGTGGTACATATACACAATGGAATATTATTCAGCCATAAGAAGAAAACAAATCCTACCATTTGCAACAACATGGATGGAGCTAGAGGGTATTATGCTCAGTGAAATAAGCCAAGCTGAAAAAGACAAGTATCAAATGATTTCACTCATATGAGGAGCATAAGAACAAAGAAAAAAACTGAAGGAACAGAACAACAGCAGACTCACAGGACCCAAGAACGGACTAATAGTTACCAAAGGGAAAGGGACTGGGGAAGATGGGTGGGAAGGGAGGGATAAGGGGGAAAAAGGGGCATTACGATTAGCAGATGTAATGTTGGGGGGGCACGGGGAGGGGTGTACAACTCAGAGAAGACTAGTAGTGATTCTATAGCATTTCACTACGCTGATGGACAGTGACTATAATGGGGTTGGTGGGGGGGACCTGATGAAGGGGGTAGTTTAATAACCATAATATTGCACATGGAATTGTAGATTAATGATACCAAAATAAATTATAAAAAAGAAAGAGTTATGTGGGTCTTTTTCTGTATGCTTGTAACAAAGAAAGAAACAACAATACAATGTAGTATTTGACTGGTGGCATAAGAGTGATACAAAAAAAAAACTAAAAAGTATTTCAATGAGATAGAGTTGAGAGAGATGAGACAGGGAGACACATCACTTTCAGCTGGAGGAATTCTGGGTAGGCTTATGGAAGAAGTGGCATATGAACTTGATCTTAGAAGGATTTCAACAGAGGGAATTCCAAACACAGGGAACAGCATAACCCACAATAGAAATATGGGAAAGTGTGTGTCATATATAGGGAATGATTTGCCATATAATTTAACTTATAGTATATGTGGGCATATTGCAGCAGTTAAAGTTGATGAGTAGATTGGCATCTGATTTTAGAAGCATTGAGGCAGAGGCTAGACTAAGAAATTAAAAATTTATTCCAAAGGCATTCATTCTTAATCTTTTCAAACAGAATTCTACAGTCCTTTATGAATACAATGAAAGTAGAAGTTAGAACAAATAGTCAGTCTGGAAAAGATGGAGTGGGGGATTTGTCAGAGGCAAATCATTTTAGCCTCTTTTTAGAGGAGATCATTGTAGGGATCTAAGCAGAAAGCAATAAGTGTGCGAATTAAGGTGATTAATTATAATGGGGGAAAAATGAATGATTCATCTTGAATTGCAAAGGAAAAAACAGTTTCTTCTAACTAGATGGTCAGTTTTCTTTGCAAGCATTGTGTCTTGTGAATATCCTCCTTTATTATCTACTTCACCCACTTTCATATTGTCTGCTTTCAAATAATAATGTCTTGCATAGACTACTATATATATATAAATATAAAATTTCCAGCACAGCTATTTTCTATAAAAAACAGACCTCAGTAATACCAGAGCAGTTTTCATTCACGGTAAGTGAACATGAGAAGCAACAATGAAGAGTTGATTCTAGAAAAGAGGGAGGAAGTTTTATGAATTGCTCTCAGTAAAAAATGAAAGAACTTCTGAAACTGAGCTTAAATATACCCAGAGCACATGAGTGTCAGGTTTATTAAGTCATGATAGAATAATTATTAGAAATACTACCACTGCTATTAATAAGCATTTTATTATTTGTATTGTACCATAAAAAGTCATGATACACAGCAACTGACAGAGTCATGTAGGAAACTGAACCGGGCTTTCATTACAATGTGAGAAGAATTTAAAGTGCTTTGCTTTATTTGTGGCATGAACTCTATAAAAGTAAAAAGACTTCATTCCTCGTACACATTAAATATATTCTATGATGTCCTGCATAGGATATTCTATGATGTCTAGTACTACATAGGAAAGAATCCATTAATTGCATGAAAATGATTTTAAGACTCTTTATTTTGAATTGAAAATAATTTACCAAACTCTCTACCTCCATATCAGTAAGGATTATTGCCAATTAATTTTTTTCTTTCAGTTTTGCAATGCTACATTTATACCTTGCTGCATCAGTTAAAAAGGGGAATGCCAATATATTACTACTTAACTACTTCAGATTAGCTCTTAGAGAGATAAGGGTGATGAATGGTGCTTAGCTCCAAATGGTGAACTTGACTTCATTTTAAGCTACCAGATAGAACAGGCAGGTTTATCGGCTACTCCCTAAAATAAATATTTAGGAGTGTATGACAAATATGTATAACTGATTCTATCTAAACTTTAGAATAAGAATTCCAAGTCACAATAAGTATTGAAAGAAGATGGGTCCTTTTGAAAGTTCTCATTTGAGGAAAAAAGAACATATTTGTGTTTTAACAGGTAAAGATTATTTTGTAACATGTCCAAGCTATATGGGCCCACACTGGTCCACTTTGGAAAATACTTAAAATATCAAGCAATTGAGATTTGCTAACAAGGCTCAATCTGACTCTGAGACCTGGAGTAAGTTATTCATTCACATTGAAAAATCTTGCTATTTTCCTTAAAGAATATATAACTTTATGTATAAAAATGACTTTTATATATAATAATATATAAATGTATGTAAAAGGTTTTTTTTTAATACAGCAGAATTTTAAACAAAATGTTTACCCCTGAAAACATATGACTGGTAATATCTAACTTTAAAAAATCTGGTGGTTTTATATAAGGAAGGTGAGTGGGCATGAAGGGTGAAACTTAAAGTATTTGAATAGTGTAGTTTCAAAAGTTTCAAAATTAAAATGGGTGTTTTTGCCTTTCCTCACTTTACCTTGTCCTCCAAGGTGATCAATGCATTGTATTTTATATGAATTATCCAAAGTAGAGCAGGGGAAAGAAGAAAGAGTTCATTGTCAAGAGAGAGAGAGGCCATTTGTCAGTAGCATAATCTGATACAATTTATAGAGTAATAGGGACATCATAAGAAAGCCAAACAGCATAAGCAAAACAAACTTAGAATAAATCTAATAAAAGAGATAGCTCCCAATAAGCGTTTCTATCTAGACAAGGCAATTTAAATATAATTTTTGAAATCCTGTAATTTTTAATAATTTTGTTTGAAAGATGGGCATTATCTCTTTCAATAAAAGATGCTAGTTATGTGAGGGATAGAAAAGCAAGGCCAGTTGGTTAATTTGATTATTCCTGAACATAGAGTTTTTGGGATGTGTCACAAAAAAGGCAAAAGATAAGTGGTAGGAAAAAAGTATTGGTTTTCTTTTTTCATTTCACTTCAGTAGCAGACATTTGCCATTAAACTCTAATAGAAAAATGGATATACAGGTTTACTTCACAGTCAATATGAGGCATAATGCAATAGCAGAGAAACTAGTTGTAACTGGGTTTAAGGCAGGTCTTCAGTTCACAAAGAGCACAAGCCTGAACAAGCCACCGTGAGTTACTTCATGAGGTTGTATCATAATAATATTACCGTGAATAGCCTCTGCAGACTCTTAAATGTCCTTATAAATGATCTGATATTGTATGCTAGACATTTCCTGAAAGTTTACATTTAATTGTAAGTAATTCATATTCTAATTTCCTTGGAGTACCTAGTTGTACATTTAGTTGCAAAATGTCGATCCATTTTGTAGCAAAGAGAAAGCAATAAAAATTACTTTCAAAAAACAATGTAAGATTTTCAGGGTGAAAAACTAACTGCTAAATGTTGCTAAATGAGAAACTTTTCTGTTGAGGATATTAAAATGTTGATACTCGTAGGAGGGAGAAATGAAGAGACCAACAGTAATTACCTGTGAGGAGTTCTGTAGCTCACACTGAGGAAGTCCCTGATTTATTCTATGTCACTGGGCAAATCCCATTCTAATCTCTTTTTGTCTTCATTTCCTCAACTGTAAAAAGGGATAATAATACAAACCTGTCTCAGAGGGGTGTGGTGAGAATTAATTAAGACTCATAAAGGGTTTCAAAGGCCGAAGATGAAAGACACCATAATAAGTACAAAGCCTCACTATTAGCCCTGAAGTTGATGGAGTATAAGAACACATTTTTTAATGGAAAAATTCTGAAACATCAAATACGTAAACACTTTCTTGGATTTGTGTGATGTAAATTTACAAATTGGTTCATAAATGTGTTTTATCTAGGGGCTCTATATTTAATTTTTTCAAACTAAGCTAGTTAAAGAATTAGAGAGAACACTAATTTGAAAATAGAAATTACAGCCAGTTAGAGTTTAAAAAATACTTTTTATTTACTTTTTGTTTCACCTCTGCATGTCATTATAGGTGTTTGTTTCCAAAGAATGAGTCTGGAAGAGCTTTTGGGGGTGGTACGTGAAATAATGAAATATTTAATTTGTTGCCACCATTTAGCATCAAGGCAACAATGACTCATCTTAGAGTAAAGATGTTATTAAATTCAACCTGGGTAAGGACATTTAACCAATAGAAGTATATTTCTCTAAATGCCTGAATTTAGTATCCAGTAGAAAAAAATATATGAAAACAGCAACTTCATTTTCAGGATTAGGATTCCTATTGCCCTCCCACCCCCCATGACGTACTGTTTCTTGGATGCCAAGTGACTAATATGGAAACAAAAAACATTGTTATGAATCAGTCACCTCTATGTTTTGTAATAAGAACCAATTTTTGTTGCATACTTTTAGATGAAACTAAACAGCATTTTGGTTTCATTAAATTTCAGTAGCTGGTGCTGAGTAAATGAATAATTTTACCCTTTGATATATCACTAAGTTTATTAGTAGTTTGTAAATTATTACAACTACAGAGTTAATATTTTTTAGCATTATTACTGAGATATTATTTCCTAATTGACTCATTGCTCAGTTGGATGAAATATTGGTGACATAAATTAGTAATGAAGCTGTCATATGCACTGATCTACCTTTCTTAGGCTTTATAAAATGTTACTAGTTTTCAGTGACAGTCTTTCCTTAGGTCGGTTCATGGGAACAATTTGTTACTGATGTTTACTTTGCCTTGGGTTGGGCTGCACAATTACCCTACAACAACACAGCTCAGGAGGTTGTTATTTCAGAATTATTATATCCTATGCTAGCTGTGGTCAAGAAAAGGACAGACTAGAAAACAAGAAAATAATACATCTTTAAAACATTTACTATGGCCATAAAAAAAGTTCAGTTTCACTCCACTTAGAATGTCTCTAATGGTCCTGTTCGTAGTTCTTTTACTAAAACTTAATTTATCCTTTGCTCCAAATTTTGAATGTAAACATTAACTGTCAAGGTTGATAGTCATGCAATTAACTGGCTTATTTTTGGTTAGAAGATGAATGATTCACTGCTTTCTTGTGTCTGATGAGTAGGCAGAGCACTGTATTTAAAATGGCTCTGATACAGAGGGCAAATCCTATGGGTTTCACTGCCTGGCCCACTGAGAAAAAATAAAAGTCATTGTGGTTACAGCCAAGTACAGACTGAGCATGAAATTGTAAGGACATCTTTTAACTTGATTATCTTACTAGTGCTATAAAAGTGATTTTCATTTTTCACATTGGTAAATTTAAAATGTTAAGGATTTTTCAGACTATAGGAGATATTTTCCAAGTTAACTTTGGTTTATTCTTTTGCATCTCAGACTTAAAAGGACTCCATAATAAACACCATATTTTTGCTCTGCTCTGCACCTAATTCTTTTTGAAATCACAGTTCTGTATTCTGTGAAACAAAAATATTTCTCCTTTCCCTGAGGTCTGTTTTATGTACTGTCTCTTTTAATTGACAGAAATAAACTATTCGAGTGCCCAACAACAGAGTCAGGAATCACTTTGTAGTTTCCTCTACCTCAAGATTGTCTAAGAATATTTCTCCATTTGTGCTAAATATTTCATGAGAGTAAAAGCAAGTCTTTCTATTCTTTTTGATGCACATGTGTTATATTTTATTATACCAAACAATAAATGAGTATGCTATATTAGAATATCATCTAGAATTTTGTAAAGAAAGAGTAAAACATTCTAATGCAAAGGCATATTCAGAGTGTTTTACCTGGAGAGGAGGAGGGTTGCATAAAAGTTCTGTCCTCAAGGAACTTGTAATTTCCTGGGGGAGCTGATGTAGATAACTCAGACCTCAAATTTTATCAACCTATGGATACAGACAGGGCACATTAAATATAAAAACACATGTTGCTTTGGCTTTTTCCAATCCCTCTTTATAAAATGCTTCTTGCCCCTCATTTCCTACCTTCCTGTTTCTGGGATAGCATAGAACATGTTTGATTAATTTGGTAAAATGACCAGATTAAATGGAGTGGACTGTAAAGTGCTGTGGCCCAAACCAACAAAATCCATACTCTGCACAAAATATAGTAATTTTAGTGACCATAATAATCTCTTGGGATCTTCAAATTAAAATTTTCATGTTTTTAATGGGGTTCCTGATATTACAATGCATGATGTGATTAGTAATGCATTCATAGCTAGTCATATTGTAACATTCTAGACTTCTCATGGCCCTGAGAGATGTAAGGATAATTCATAGGTACTGCTCACCCTTAATTTAGCCAATAGTTTCTGTATTTTCCCTTACTGAACTTCTTAAACTTTTAATAAGAAGCAAAATTTAAACACCTGTCTCATGTGATAGTTCATTATGTTCACTTAAATAACCACAATAAAGGCACTCAAGGAACAAAGAGTTAAAAAAATGTATATAATATAGAATATGGAAAATATGTAAAATACCTGCATTTGGTTGCTCAATAATTGATTCCAGTTAGGCATTCATTGGATCCTGACTTGACATAAGAAATTGTTATTCAACCAATAAGCATTGGTTATTAAGCCAATAAACATAAACCAAGTTACACCACTTAGACATAAAGGACTCAAAAATTAAAAACCTTGAAATGATCCTTACTCTTAAAGAATTCAGTCCAGTGGAAGAAGCAAGCACATGAAGAAATAAATTGAATACACAGAAATAAGTGCTGTGGTAAATGCTAAGAACATCAGAGATGGCTTGACAGAGGAGATGAACTCTGGATAGTCTCAAAGACAGAATGGGAATTTTCTATAAAGAAGAGGAAGAAAGGGCATTTCAGGCAGAGTACAAAATGTGCAAAGGCATAGAGTTTTGGAAAGATATGTGAGAAGTTCATTGTGGTTTGGAGCTTAAGGTTGTGGTGGGGAGTGGAAGGAAATGGAATTGGAATAGTATATTGGGGTTACATCACGAAGGGCATTGTACCCAGCCAAAAGAGCTTGGCTTTTACAGGGCAAAAAGTGGGAAATCATTAAAGAGAAGGGTGGAAAAAGATAATTATGACAGGAATGTAAAAAATGGATTATGGGGGAGATTTGTCAGGGAGAGACCTGATAGGCCTCTATGTTTTTAGTCTAGGATAGAAACTATAGGAGCCTGAATTGAATCAGTGGCGGTGAAATGGGGAAGAATGTCATATTTTGGATATATACCTAAAAGAAAAATGGATATGGAGGTAGGTGTGGATGGTTAAGAAGAGGGACTCCAGAACATGTTTTTACTTGGGAGATTTAAGGATTTTGGTTCCATTAACCATGATAGGAAAAGGAGGGAATATTTAAAGAGATAATGATTATTTCCATTTTTAAAATGATTAACGTGTCTATGAGATACCAAGTTGATAAGCATATGAAAAAGCTTGTCTGGAACTTGAAGATAGGTTAGAACTGGAGATACAGACTTGGGAACCATGAGCATATAAATAGCTTCTAGAATGTGGATGAAATCATGTATCTAAAAATGTAGAAAGAAAGGCCACTGAGGATGAAATTGGAAAACATCAACATTTAAGACAGTGTCCTTCATTCTTTTTCAACCCATGCTTCCTTTTGAAAATATACAAATTTCAGAGATAGGATTCAAGATGGTGGCATGAGAGATAAGACAGAGAATGCCTCCCAAAACCACATATAATATGAAAATATAGTTAATACAATTAATCCTAAAAGAGCAACAGGAAAGAAGGCTGCACCAGACTGCATACATCTGGAGAACAGAGAAGACCTCATGAAACAGGGTAACATACCAAAGACTTAATCTGGTGGGACCCAAGCCCTTCCCCCACCCCAGCTCACCAGCAGGAGGAAGAGAAACAGAGCGGGGAGGGGGCAGAAGCCTAGGACTGCTGAACACCCAGCCCTGGAGATCTGCCTTGGGAGCACAAACCTACATTGCATGGTGCTCTGGAGATTAGTGGGGTTGGAAAGCTGAGACAGGCAGAATACTTGAGAGACTGACATTCCAGCTGTTTGTGAAGTACAGGGATTCACACCCAGCTGCTCTGGGACAAAGGAAAGGTGGGTGGTCTGAGAGGCTTCCTAGCATCAAGAGGGCTGCTGAAGGGGTGGGGTTTGCATGTAGCTTGCTGCGTGAGAGAAGGGATAGGTGGACAAGGTTGTCTGGGTGCTCTCTGCCCAGCATGTTTGGAACTTTCATGAGCTTCAGGCGCTCCATCCCCCTGGCTGGCTACTCAGCTCCAAGGTGCTCCACTGTGATATGCAGCCTGCTGCACCTTCCTCTGGGCCTGCTGGCACTGGATCACAAACAGACAGTCACTGCGCTGGCAACAGGCCAGCCAGAGGGAGGCCCTGCCTATGATAGCTACAGACGTAAAGCACAGAGGCTTACACCTCTGTGCTCAGCCCACTGGCTCTGACACTGGAGACAGGCACTGCAGCTGGGAAGCAGGAAACAGCTCTTTCCTCCCCCCAGGCACCAGTGCTGCTCCCCTGTGAACCCCAACCTCACTCCAGGGGCTGAGCAGCTCCAGAGACTAGACCTTCTGGGCACTAGAGGGCACCACATATAAATATGAAACGTCAAAGGAACCTGGTTCAGACCAAAATCTCAGAAACCCCAGAAAAAGGGAAAAATGCAACTGAACTCACCAATCTTCCTGAAAGTTCAAAATTAAAATCATAAACATGCTCAAGGAGGTACAGAAAAATATTCAAGAACTCAGAGACGAACTTAGGATGGAGATTCAATCATTATGAAATTCCATATCTGAAATGAAACATACAATGGAGGGATTTAAAAGCAGATTAGATGTAGTAGAAGAGAAGATAAATGGAATAGAAATTAGAGAAGAGGAATACAAAGAAGCTGAGGCACAGAGAGAAAAAAAGATCTCTAAGAATGAAAGAATATTGAGAGAACTGTGTGACCAATCTAAATTGAACAATATTTGCATTATAGGGGTACCAGAAGAAGAAGAGAGAGAAAAAGGGATAGAAAGTGTCACTGAGGATGTAACTGCTGAAAACTTCCCCAATCTGGGGAAGGAGATAGTTTCTCAGGCCATGGAGGTGCACAGATCTCCCAACACAAGGGACCCAAGGAAGACAACACCAAGACACATAGTAATAAAAATGGCAAAGATCAAGGATAAGGACAGACTTTTAAAAACAGCTGAAGAAAAATAAAAGATCACATACAAAGGAAAACCTATCAGGCTATCATCAGATTTCTCAAAAGAAACCTTACAGGCCAGAAGGGAGTGTTATGAAATATTTAATGCAATGAAACAGAATGGCCTTGAAACAAGAATACTCTACCCGGCAAGGTTATCATTTAAATTTGAAGGAGCGATTAAACAATTTTCAGATAAGCAAAAGCTGAGAGAATTTACCTCCCATGAACCACCTCTACAGTGCATTTTGAAGGGACTGCTATAGATGGAAGTATTTCTAAGGTTAAATAGCTGTCACCACGGGAAATAAAACCACAGCAAAGTAGAACAATTAATTACTAAGCAGAAGCAAAATCAAATCAACTACCCCCAAAGTCAATCAAGGGATAGACAAAGAGTACAGAATATGATACCTAATATATAAAGAATGGAGGAGGAACAAAAAGGAGGAAAAAAAATCTTTAGGTTGTGTTTGTAATAACATACTAAGTGAATTAAATTAGACTGTTAGATAGTAAGGGAATTACCCTTGAACCTTTGGTAACCATGAATCTAAAGCCTGCAATGGCAATAAGTACATACCTATTGATAATCACCCTAAATGTAAATGGTATGAATGCAACAGTCAAAAGACATAGTCACTGAATGAATAAAAAAATGAGACCTAACTATATGCTGCCTACAAGAGACTCACTTTAAACCCAAAGACATACACAGACTAAAAGTGAAGGGATGGAAAAAGATATTTCATGCAACTAATAGGGAGAAATAAGCAGGAGTTGCAGTACTTGTATCAGACAAAAAAAAAAAAGACTTCAAAACAAAGAAAGTCTCAAGAGACAAAGAAGGACATTACATAATGATAAAGGGGTCAGTCCAACAAGAGGTTATAACCATTATAAATATCTATGTACCCAACACAGGATCACCTACATATGTGAAACAAATAGTAACAGAATTAAAGGGGGAAATAGAATGCAATGCATTCATTTTAGGAGACTTCAACACACCACTCACCCCAAAGGACAGATCAACCAGACAGAAAATAAGTAGGGAGACAGAGGCACTGCACAACTTATTAGAACAGATGGACCTAATCTGCAGAACACTCCATCCAAAAGCAACAGGATACACATTTTTCTCAAGTGCACATGGAACGTTTTAAAGAATAGATCATATTCTAGGCCACAAAAAAGAGCCTTGGTAAATTCAAAAAGATTGAAATTGTACCAACCAGCTTCTCAGATCACAATGGTTGAACTAATTTACATTCCCACCAGCAATGTAGTAGGGTTCCCCTTTCTCCACATCCTTGCCAACACTTGTTGTTGTTTGTCTTTTGGATGTTGGCCATCCTAACTGGTGTAAGGTGATATCTCATTGTGGTTTTAATTTGCATTTCTCTGATGATTGGCGATGTGGAGCATCTTTTCATGTGCTTGTTGGCCATCTGTGTTACTTCTTTGGAAAAATGTCTATTCAGGTGCTCCACCCATTTTTAAGATCAGGTTATTTGTTTTCTGGAGTTGAGGCATATGTGCTCTTTATATATTTTGGATGTTAGCCCTTTATTGGATAAATCACTTATGAATATATTCCCCCATAATGTAGGTTGCCTTTTTGTTCTGCTGGTGGTGTTCTTTGATGTACGGAGGCTTTTTAGTTTGATGTCGTCCCACTCGTTCATTTTTTATTTTGTTTTTCTTGCCTGAGGAGAGTTTTCCAGGAAAAAATTGCTCATGCTTATGTTCAAGATATTTTTGCCTATGTTTCCTTCTAAGAATTTTATGGTTTCATATCTTACATTCAGTTCTTTGATCCATTTTTAGTTTACTTTTGTGTATGTAATTAGGCAGTAATCCTGTTTCATTCTCTGGCATGAAGCTTTCCAGTTTTCCTAACACCAGTTATTGAAGAGACTTTCTTTTCCCCAGTGTATCTCCATGGCTCCTTTATTTTGTATTAATTGACCATATTTGTGTGGGTTTATATCGGGACTCTCTATTCTGTTCCATTGATTTATGGGTCAGTTCTTGTGCCAGTACCATACTGTTTTGATTACTGTAGCTTTGTAGTAGAGTTTGAAGTCAGGGAGCATAATACCCCCAGCTTTGCTTTCTTTCTCAGGATGGCTTTGGCTATTCAGGGTCTTTTGTGGTACATATGAATTTTAGGATTATTTGCTCTGGTTCATTTAAAAGTGCTGTTGGTATTTTGATAGGGATTGCAATGAATCCGTAAATTGCTTTGGGCAGGATGGCCATTTTAACAATATTAATTCTTCCTATCCATGAGCACAGGATAGATTTCTATTTATTTATGTCTTTTTAAATTTATCTCATGGGTGTGTTACAGTTTTCAGAGTACAGATCTTTCACATCCTTGGTTAGGTTTATTCCTAGGTATTTTATTCTTTTTGATGCAATTGTAAATGGATCTATTTTTATGATTTCTCTTTCTGCTAGTTCATTGTTAGTATATAGGAATGCAACAGATTTCTGTGTATTAATTTTGTTTCCTGCAACTTTGCTGAATCCAATTATTAGTTCTAGTAGTTTTTTGATGGTGTCTTTAGAATTTTCTCTATACAATATCATGTCATTTGCAAAGTTTTTTTAGTGATAGTTTAACTTTTTCATTATCAGTATGGATGCCTTTTATCTCTTTATCATGTCTGATTGCTATGACTAGGACCACCAGTACTATTTTGAATGGAGAAGGCAAAATCTTAAATCCATCTCTTTAAGCAGCCTTGGTAAGATAGGGCACATATACTTTTAAGATTTTAGTTTCTCAGACAATGTTTAAAACTGCTTCAGTTGGGGAAGAGATGGTGGCTTTAATAATATTGGGAGGCTCTAATGATCAGATTTTTAGTTTCCTTTGACAGCAGGCTGTAGGCAAAGTAGGTCTTTCTGCAGAGCTGAAGTTCTTGTCATTGTTGCTTGATGTCTGGCTAGTTCTAGCTCATGCTTTTAAGAATAAGAATTTGATGCAGCCACCAAATATTAGTACTCTGATTTTTTCTAACCATTGCTTAAGTACTACATTCTTAATTAGCAAGTGGTCTGCCATCCAAGTTATCATAGGTAACAGTTTTATTAAATATTTTGCTAAAGACCTAAGAAGCATAGCTACCTTCCTATCCCTTAGGAAAGTATCCCAGCTACTTTCATTGAGCCAGGGCTACGTATTTTAGGTTCTGCATTTGAAGCAACCCACTGTATACAGAATTTTGTGTTAGTATTAGATTTGATTCTGGATGGCAGAAATTCTCAATTAATAGTGGCCTAAAAGTATTTTTTCTTTCTTATAAATGTCTTGAAGTAGTTAATACAAGGCTGGTTTGGCACTCCATGGATTCAGAGTCCTTCTATCTTGTTCCATTATGGGCAAACCCCCATTTCCAAGGTTACCTCATAGCCTCAGCTGACTGCTGTCAAAGAATAAAAAATGGATTGTTGATGGAGAGTTATCTATGTGTACTCTTCATCATATGGTCTTATGTAAATATCTATTAATTGCTCATTGGTCTGAAAATTTATTATGATAATTTTAGTAGCATGTTTTGATACTAAAGTATATCTCTACTTTTCTCAAGGATAACCTTGAAATTCTGAAAATAAAGTTAGCATTTATGTAAATGTGAGAGATAGGATTACAAAAGTAAATGAACCATAATATTGATGGCAAAACTGGTATTTGGTAACCTGCTAATTTTCTATGCAGTGATTTTTGTAATCCGTACATACTGATATTTTGCTCATGTAATACCATTATTTCAAATTTAAAAAATTTGATATCTGAATCATTAATGATTTGAGATCAAGATCAGTGAGCTAAAAATTTGATTTATACAGAAAGATAACTCTACTCCCGACACGTTTATGTTTATGTATGTCTTAATAAGCAACCATATTGTGGTATTAGAAAGTTTCTATTGCAAAATTAGTTTTTACTCGACTTCAAAGGTTCTCTGTACATGACAGAATATAAAAAATAGTTTTGAAAGCAATACAGTTAATTCTGTTTGGGAATCTTCATTTATACATGATAAAATTAAAGAAAATGAAAATGAATTTAAAACACTTTCTTTTAAAATATCAATAAAACAAAACAATTTTCATCAATTAAAACATTGTACTCCCTGAATAAAAGTTGGTCACAGAATTTATTTCAGTTATCAAATAAGAAATATAATTAATTGAAAATGATGGGACAGAGGAATTTATTTGGAGTTGGTGCATGTAATTATTCCTTACCATTCTATAGTCAGAATACTTTTGCAGCAGCTGGAAAAAGTTGTACAAAATTTTGCTCAAGGATTAATCATGATGTGTGTTTTATATTGCATTTAATTAAATGTGCATTGTTTCATTTCTAATTTTTCATGGTTAATTCAATTATTTTAACTTGAACATAGTGTTTAATACATTTAAAAAATATTTTTAATTAAATAGCATCTCCACTATTTACTGAATACATTTCACTTTTCCAAAGTACTGAACTAAGTACATTTCCCTAGATAAGCTTTATTTTTTTTATTGAAATATAGTTGATATGCAATATTATATTGGTTTCAAGTGTACAATATAGTGATTTAACAATTATGTACATTGCTAAATGCTCACCATGATAAGTACACTTGCCATCTGTCAGTATACAACGGTAGTACAATATTATTGACTATATTCCTATGCTGTGCTTTCATCCCTGTGACTAATTAATATTATAATTGAAAGTCTGTACCTCTTTATCCCTTTCACCTATTTTGTCCATCTTATGGTAACTGCCAGTTTGTTCTCTGTATTTATGAATACGTTTCTTGTTTTTTGTTTGTTTATTTTGTTTTGTTTAGATATCACATACAAGTGAAATCATATGGTATTTGTCTTTCTGTTGTGTGACTTATTTCACTGAGCATAATATCCTCTAGGTCCATCCATGTTGTCACAAATGATAAGACTTCTTTATTTTTTATGACTGTTATTTCATTGTATATATGTACCACTTCTTTATCCATCCATCTATTGATGAACTCTTAGGTTGCTTCCATATCTTGGCTATTATAAATAATACTGTGAAAAACATAGGCTTGCATATATCTTTTGAACTAGTGATTTTTGTTTTTTGGGGGGCAGGTAAATTCCAGAAGTGCAATTACTGGGTTATGACCAGTTATTTCTTTTTTTAGTTTTTTCTATTTTTAGTTTTTTGAGAAACTTCCATACTGCTTTCCATAGTGGCTGTACCAGTTTACATTCCCAACAGTGTAGGAGGGTTCCCTTTTCTCCACATCCTCACCAACACTTGTTATATTTCTTCTTATTGACATTAGCCATTCTGGCTGGTGTGAGGTAATATCTCATTGTGGTTTTGATTTGTATTTCCCTGATGATGAGCAATGTGGAGCATCTTTTCATGCTCCTGTTAGCCATCTGTATGTCTTCTTTGGAAAAATGTCAATTTAAATGCTCTGCCCATTTTTCAATCAGATTATTGGGTATTTTTGGTGTTGTGTTGTATGAGTTCTTTATGTATTTTGGATATTAGCCCCTTATTGGATATATCTTTGCCAATATATTCTCCCATTCAGTAGGTTGTCTGTTTTGTTGGTGATTTCTGTAGCTTTGTAGTATAGTTTATAGTATAGCAGGTTGTGGTATAGTGCAATAGTAAACATGCTAGGGTCAAAAGTTGCAGTGAGAACACCTATACCTACTACGGTTCATAGAAAAGCAGAAGATAACTGGTTTTCTAACTTGAATCAAGTTCTCCACCTTGAACTTTTACAGTGGGAATTTACATCTGGGATTTTTTCCCCCCCAAAATGCTCTTTTGAACCCATCCCAAATCTGATCTTACTTGTGTGGCAGGGCTGGTTTCATGGGTTATGTCTTGTGCAGTCACACAGGACCCACACTCAGAAGGCCTCCTTGCCTACACTGTGTTTAATGCTCTGATACCCACTTGAAATTCTTAGTAAGTTTTGAGCCCTGTATTTTCATTTTGCACTGGACCTTGCAAATTATGTAGCAAGTTCTGTTGCAGTGGTTTGCTTTTATTTTCAAATGAAGAATGATATAAATACTCTGTAATGTATGTCTAATGTATGACTAATTTTTTTTAAATGTGAAATTGGCACCTACTGTACTTGGATTTATTTAGGCACTAAGGCAAAATGTCCCTGATCAGAGTTGAAGCAATACAATAGTTTGAAATGCTAAACAATATTGCTTCTTCCCATTAACACCTCTCTTCTCCTTCCTGTCCATGAGGGCCTTTATATTCCTTCCAGAATTTCCCTTAGGGCTTCTCCCTGATGTCCAACCTAGGAAAATGTAACAATCATGTATATAGTTAATTTAGAGACATTCCTATGAAGACATACTTACTTTTTTTCCCATTATCATAGAGACCTACATTGTGCCATGGAGAAGCAATCTCAGATGATATTTTAATAATCCTTTGGAGGTCTTCTCACCATGGCCTTAACCACCATGGATAAGGTGTCTGTTTTGGATAAACTGCTCTGGTAGAGGACACTCCCTGATACTACAGTGGCCTCTTTTATTCTGTCTTACCAAAGAGTCCCTCCATACCAAGGACAAGGGGAGAGGTATGAAGGACACAAGGGAGAAAGTATCCTATTTCTTCATACACTCCTAAGACAGCCTTTTAGCCTGCTGCATTAATTTTACTTCTTAAAACATTTTCATGTGAACAAATTCTTGTATTCAATTTCAAACTGTACCTTGGCTTTAGGGGCCTGGCCCGGTATTCTTAACCTTATAACGATACGTATGTGGGCTTTGTAACATTTTTTTGGCTCCTTTATTATCCAACATCTTAAATATTTTGTAGTACAACAAATTGACACTCAGAAACATGGCCATGCCATTGTTTCCTTGCTTGCCTCCTTTGCCTTTCCTTTCTGTTCTTCTTCTTTTTCTCCCTTCCTTTTTAAAACATCCTTAGGAAGCAAGTCAAAGATTTTTGTTTCCTCTGAATATACTGAAATTAAAAAAAAAAGAACACAGCATCTTTCACTTTTGAAAGAGAAAACTTTCAGGCTTGTCTCTGTAACAAGAAGTTGCTATGTCAGCAAAAGCCCTTTGTTCACCACAGGAAGCAATCTGGTCATAACAACTTCCTTTCTAGCAGTTTAATAGAACTATTGTTTCTGAAGCTTATCAGATAGACCTACTACCAGAAATCCCCACTGGCAACAAAATAGAAATTATTTTTTTTTATAATTACCTAACTATACTCCTCTCTGCTACATTGTGTTTTATTAATGTTTTATTTATTAAATTAGCTTGCATTTCTCACTAATTTTGGTGATAGATTTGAAAGTAGAGAATGTACATAGCTGATGCTTTGATTCACTAAATTAAAACTACATTTGTGACTTGAAGCGACTTGAGAGAAAGGTAAGTGACTATTTAGAGGATGTTTACAGCTTCCTATCCTGCTGAATTTTCAGTAAGAATGGTTGGTAGGCAGTTAATTATGATGCAGTCTGTAATATCAGCCTTGTCTGCCAAGTCAGCAGTTTTTCTTCAAAAATTTTTTTCGAAAACCATAAACCATTGAAATGCCTTCTTGTTTTTAATTTGAGGAATCTTTATCCTTTCTGTGTTACCTCCTACTCCCCTACTTCATACTAGAAAATTATTTTCTGCTCAGGGATTATACTAGTAAGCACTAGAAAGGCAATGCATGACATCTCAGGTTATTTAAGAATAATGACTTAATCTCTTGTGGAAAAAAGCTTTCTCAGGCATTCTTTGGGGGAGATAGCCTTCTTATTGGAATTCCTTAATTCCTCCCACATTCTCCATTCTCTCCCTTCCCCATCAGGAACACTACATTTGGCAAAAAGACAAATCACCATTTCTCCCTCTTTGCTTTTCTTCTATCTTAGTTTAAATGACATTTTCGCCCTTTAAACTTCCTTACTGCTAGTTACGGGGTTTCTTTCACTGGAGTGACTGTCTTCTGATGTTTTCTGTTCTTTTCCCTTCTTCACTTAGTGACTCACCCCCTCTCTTTAGATCCCATCTTGAAACATTCTGCTGCCTGTTTTCTTTGGACTGAGCCTGACTCCCATGCAGTCTAATTCCCTTTACACTCCCCTTAATGTACTTGCCAAAGTTGCAACTGCACTTAATTGTATATTTTCTGCATTCAAATTTTAGTTTTCTAAAAACTAAATCAAGTTAAAAAATCAAGTTTTTCCTTGGAAAAGGTTACCCTTTTATTTCCATTCTATTTTCTTCTCTTAGACTAGAAATTAAGACCAGATAAAAGGACAGTAGATTTTTACTGTACAGGAATAAAGGATTTAGGGTTTACATTTTCCTTAAATCCTGTGAGTTAGGTGTCTCCTGAGACTTGGTGGAGAGTCTCAGGTCATAAATCACTCTGATGCATGGGGAGTTTGTCCTCAGCAAGCCAAAGAGGACTTTTAGACACAATATATAAAAAGAAGAAGAAAATTACTAGAGGAAGTTGCAAGACATGGATATAAGAATGGAAGAAGCAAAAAATAACTGAGAAATTAGTTCAGTGAAGTCATGGTTAGTTTAGAATAGATGTAAAATTCGCTAGTTTTGTCTTTATGATATCTACAGTTCCATTCCTGCTACGCTTCTATGTGCACCTGCTCCATCTGGGCTCCATCTAGGGCCCACAAGAGGACAGACCCTCCCACTGAGGGCTTCCTTAGCTCTGTGTTTTCCCAGATTGAAGCAGCAGTAGCAAATATTTCTCTAGATCCCTCTAGATCTTTCTCTAGATCCCCCCATAAGCCCTTCCCTGCTGTGACTCTGGTGACTGCACGATGAGGCAGTGTACTGAGGGTAGGGAGAGACATGGCATAATCTGGCATGGTATTTAGGTTCTTACGATGATCTGGGACTGACGTCAGAGCCAAGTGCTAGCTGCACTCTCATTCTGTTGACAGGTAATGTTGGGTTCTAAAGCTTCCCCTCTGACAGAGATAGTGTAAGAACAAGATGGAGAGCATCAGAGTGAATATCGACAGGTTTCAGGCTCAGAAGCATAACAAGCAGCATCTGTGGAATTCCCTTGGAAGTATTCTGAAAGTGAAAACTTAGGCTGGCATAACTGGACATTTTGTCCTGTCACCCGTGTATCTGAGAAATGTTGGGAGTTAAAACGTGAGCTAGGGTCTGGTTGGCAGATCAGTGACCTCCATGATCGTCTAGACAGTTTGACCCTCCATTTCACAGATGAAGAAACTTGAGGCTCATGGAGATTGAAAGACTTATTGAAGGTCCACAGCTCGTTAGTGATAGAGCCGGAGCTAAAACAGGTCTCTAGGCTCTCTCTCTAGTATTCTTTCCATTGCTTCATGTTGCCGTACAGACAGTTCTTATGGTTGCAGCTGCTGGCTGGCCCAGGAGGCCAACAGATAAAGACATAGAACATGCTTTTGTAATGTAATCAGGCCTCCTAATGTTATTTTCCTGGACATTTTAGATAATACTTCTATCTCTCCATGTTCTGAATAAAAATGTAATGAATACTCATTGTGGAGAATAGAAAATTTAGAAATGAAAGGAGAAGAAAATAATATTTTATAATCTTATTACCCAAGATGATCACAATTAACATTTTATTTATTTCCTTCAAATCTTTTCCACATGCTGATGTATGTGTGCCAGTCTGCTCTTATGCATTTACAAAATGGGATTATACATTTTGTATCACTGGTGTTCTTTAGTTGAATAATAGAAACTGACCTAGTTTCAAATTTAGAGAAGGAAAAGAATTTCTTGGCATGGATTACAAAATTGAAGAAATAACGAGACCTTTTTAAAAATAGTGAGGCGGGGCAGGGACGTGGGACAAGCATAATGATCAACTTCTCCTGCCAATGGTGAAAAATGCCAAGATATAAACAGTATAGTGAGAACAGGACAAACCCCATCTTACAACTAAGCTTCCATCTTAAAAACCAGGGAATTAGGAGGTAAGATTCCTAACATAATTTTTGGTAATCAGCCAACAACCTATCTTAAAGCAGGGCAAACAGTCCTAACTGATATGTTCCCCGTGCTTAAGGGTAACCACTATCTTGGAGAAGAACAGGATCAATAATTCCTTGTGTTAAATTTATCTTTCAGAATATCTAGAGTACTGAATATGGAGGTGACAGAAAGTCTCTTACTGGAGAAAGACATCATGAGACCACATGTCAAGCCTACACACACACACACACACACACACACACACACTTGCTGCCGCCTTTTGCCTCATTTTTGAAAGCCTTAAAAGACAGAATCCTAAGCCCTTAAAGTGTGCCTCCTCTCTGAGGTTGCCCACACTCCCCTTTCTTTGAGTGTTTACTTTTTAAATAAAACTTCTCACTGCTCAACTTACTACATTTTGTCTCTGTGCTCTTCTAGTGGTATGCATCTTTGGGACTTTGCTTCATGCCAAGCAGGAGTTCCCTGAGCTTCCCTTTCCTCTCTCTGCTCTTCCTTGCTCTCTGTTGCCTGCAAGGCAGCTACCATTCCCTGCTACTCTCTCTTTAATGAATTCCTTCCTCATCTACACTTGTCTGTAGCTGGGGAGGGGTAGGTGGAAGGGGGAGGGAGAAGGATGTCCCCAATCCAGGGAAAATCCTTATGAAACTGGTGAAACCGAAATAAGTCAAGGGAAAGGATAGGTTGGGAGAAACCGTTTTTATTGCTCACAACTTGCTCGAATTCGCTAGCTAGGCCCGGCCCGGTCCATTTCCTCTGGCTGCTGCTTGCACTCTGCAGCCTCTACACCATCTCTGCCTGTCTCTTCTAGCCGCAGCTCGCGCTTAGCTTCCTCTGGCTGCAGCTCCATCTGTCGCCTCTGGTGGTGGCTCCATTTGTTTTGCTTGTGCGCTTCTCCTGCCCCTGCAGCCACAGCACACACTCAGTTCCCTGCCTGCCCCTTCTGAGAGGAACTCCGTGAGTGGGTCCTTGGTGACTGGCAGGTGCCAGACCAATTATGTACCAGGGATGGAGGGGAGGAGAGAATGGCCATTTTTCCACCCCTTGCCCCAGAGGCTGCGGGAGGCTGCACCTATTAATGGGTAAATAGACTAAGGCCAGGTGGGAGATTTAGGAAATCCTGCAGTTCACCCCACATGTCCGACCTGCTTGAGAATTCTTTCTCATTCAGAGTCAAGAACCCTCCCCGATCCAGGTTGAGGTTTCTTTTAGTGCTTCACCTGGTGCACTGGGAAAGAGCTCCCCAGATGCAGCTGCCTGGCAACAATTAGGACCCAGGAAACTCAGCTGCTTTTTTCAAAAAAGGAGAGAATGCATATTGGATAGGCCAAAATAGCATTGAATATTGGTAACCTAGGTTTGAAATTTACAGTTACATCTCTGATTAGTAAAGAATACCTTTAAATTTCTCTGTAACTGAAGTCAATTTGTTGCCAGGTCAGGTAACTCTTTTCTTGGTTCATTATTACATTTAACACTCATACCCCCTCTCAGGATTTCTCCTTTTTATCCTACTTTCCTCCCTCACTGCGATGGCCTCTGGGAACAGAGGAAGCTCATGCTACTATCCTGCTGGAAGGGGATGGGTATCTGGTTCTTGTGTTATCCTGCAGTCCTTTCTGGCTGTGGTCTTGCCTTGTGTGAAGTTGCCTGTGGGTTCTGGCCCCACTGATCTGCTGCTAATGTAGCACATCCTTTATGTTCTGGTCATGGGCAGTGCAATGCAGTGTGATTGCTGCCAGGAGTTTTGTAATCTTCCTCTGCTGCTGCTGAGAGCCAGTTGCCCCTGGCTTTAGAATTGGGCCTCTTTATTCCCTGCTGAGGTCACCCCCACCCACAAGCTGGTTGTCTAATTGTTCCCAGATCCCTTCTATTTCCTTCTTCCATGTCCTTGGAACCATGGGATTGTTGGGGTGGGTGACTCTCTCAGGCCCCCTCTGTCTCTAGTCCTGACCTGTTGCCATTCATACTCTTTTGAAGCCACCCTGTGTTGTCAGTGGGGATTCCAAAAGTGGCTGCTCCCTTGATTTCATGGAGGAAGTGGAAGAAAAGTACTTTCTTTTCTCAAAATCTGAAACCTATTTGGAGCACAAGTATCTACCTTGAATTTGAATCCCCTTCATATGACTTTCTTCATTTCTTTCCCACTTTCTCCAGTCTCTTCCCTGCAGCCCTAGAGGGAATTTTTCTTCTTCCTTCCCAACAAGCAAGAAATTGAATTTTATGTTAAATGCTGCATTATTTTTATACTATAATTAACTTTTATCATCTCTATGCTCTAGTCTTCTAGATTCTGCCTCAATATTACAATCATGTCCTTTTTGTTAATTCACAATAAAATTCTTTCTCAATGGCTTAGCTGTTATGTATAAAAAGTGCTTTGCTTCAGAGTGGTAAGCCTGTTAAAAATGCATTCAAGCAAGCCAGTAGATTTCTGCCCTCCTAAAGCAATGGCTCTGATCGATCTAGTAGGTGGAGAGCAAAAGAAGTAATTTTTTGAATCAAAAAAACCCTCAGCAAAAAATTTCCAACTGTAGGTTTATCTTTCTATATTCACTTTGATACTCTATGCTTTCCACTATTAAGAAAATTTTACAATACAGGGCTGCATAGTATTTGATCATCTACCCATTTGTTTAGTTATTCCATAACATATTTAACCTTCCTATGATTGAATATTTAGATCATTTTTGGGTTTTATTATTATAATTAATACTGTTAACAAATGACCTTAGACAAACATTTATATATGTCTCCTTACTTCTTTTATTGGACAGGATTTTTAGTGGGACAATTTTTGGATCAAAAACTTAAACTTTTAAAGATAATCTAGTTTTATTTTGCAATATGGTTTCCCACAAAAACTTTGTGTTATTTCTACAACCATCAACAGTATATTAGTGTCTGACTTGTGTACATTTGGTGATATTGAGTAATGATATAAACTTAGTTTCTTTCAGCCCTCCATTATTTATGGAAATTGAGAGGGCCATATAAAAACTAATGACTTCAATATTGCCTTTTTTTTTGCCCTTGCTAGCTGATGTGGGACGACCTCTACTGCATTTGGAAATCCTCCCTAAGCCCCATGATCAAAATTTTCTAAAAGTTCCAGGGTCTTCCCTTGTGCTTACATACCAGCCTTCTTTTGATTGGCTTTGCCTCACTGCAGTTGCTTAGGCTTGGCACTTCAGTGTTCTGTGCAAAGTGTAGGAGGATGCCTTCTCTCCCAGGGTGTCACTCTGACAGGCCTCAATCTGGGTTGGTGTTTCAGTGCTTCAAAAAATGATGACTTTGCCTTTCAGGTTTTCTTTCTTTCTTTCTTTTCTTTCTGGCCTCTCTCTGTCCATGTTCAGTGGGGTTCAATAGGGGAAGTATGCTAGAAGACAAATCTGTAAGACAGGCTGGATTGTACCAGTAAGAACTGCTGTTTTTCTGGTCTAAATTCATTATTCCTAATTTCTTTCTTACAAAGTGTTCTTTTTCAAGAGGCTCTTCAGTTTACATACAAATAGGTTTTCAGCAAGCCTACCTCGACCCTGATGGGACTAATATTCAGTTAGACTCAAGCTGATATGTCTGTTAAAACATTAAAAAACATTTTTAATTAGATAGATGGAAATAGTATCTGTGTGTATTTAAAATTGCATTTCCTTACTATTGATTAGGGCAGGCATTTTTCCATACAATTATTTCTAATTTGTATTTCTTTCTTATAAATTGTCTGGTCAAATCCTTTCACATTATCCCATGGTATTTTAGTATGAGATTTAAAATACTAGACATATAAAACTTTGAACTATCATATTTGTTAGAAATAGTCCACCATTTTTTGTCATTTCATTATTTGTATATACACAGAAGCTTAACATTTTTATGAAGTACCATATTCATGGATAGAAACAATGACTATAGTAAAGACATCTCTATTGCCAGTTATGTTTATGGATGTGATGCACTTCTAATCAAAACCTAAAAAGGTTGTATGTGAAATCTTACAATTTTATTCTTAAATTTATGTGGAAGAGAAAAAGGCTAGAATCATCCTTTTCTTACCTCACTGTGGGCTATATGCCTTTCCCTAACCAGGTGCAAATGCCTATCTTCCTTGTCTTTACCTAATGGCTTTATGACTGAGTCATTCTAGAAGAAAAGGGAAGAGGAAGAGGAAAAGAAGAGTTATCTCTAAATCCGTATGGTTTCATTTTTTATAATTATCTCTTTAATCCATAGGAACAGGGTATGATTTAAAGATAATCTTACTTATATCAAGCCATTATTTACTAAATAATTCTTTATATTCCCAGGTAATATCTTTTTGATTCGTTTCATACACCATGTTGAAATAAATGATCATTTTTCATTTTGAAGAAAGTGTAGGAGCAAGACAGCTCATGTGTTTGAGATTTCAACAACTGAATGAAGGGCAATAAAGTTGAATTTTATCAAGGCTGAATTTTTCTTTTAAAAAGATAGTATGTAAAGTCACATTCAGAAAAGTTTTAAAATTAAAATCAAGTAGGGAAAGCTATTCAATAAAATGTGAAACATCAGGATGTATAAACGTAATTTTGTCTTTAGGCTCTGTGACTGCAGTAAATTAGTTGCTCATGAGTGATTGTTCACTGACGCACATTTTTCCATCTAGAAAAATAAACATAAAAGCCCTTTCTTACCCTTGGCTCTACTTCTTTGAATTATGTAAAGTAAAATTAAAAATTGAAAACCAAAAACTGTCCCCCAAAAAGCATTCTTTTATATAAGCATATTTACTATTATAAGTATTATGTACAGAGACTGCCTGTTGAAGAGGTTTAAGAGGTTTTTGGTGTAGGTTATGCTCTTCTATACATCACTAAATTCTTTAGTAAATATTGTTATTGCCTCAATCTTGCCTTGAGTATCTCCTCCAGTTCTCCTACATCAGTTTTCAGTTGACTAGAACCTCACAGTTGTCTGTCTCTGGGGAAATAAAACATCCCCCTTACATTTCTTCCTTACTGCATTACTAGAGTAGACTCACTGTAAACTTCTTGGATACATCCCTTAATTCTCTTAGGTCCACTTTATTCCCTGAGAGTATAATGGCCATAGATTTGATAGAAAATTTCTGGGGTTATTTGTATCATATTTAAAGTATCCTGTACTATACTTTAACAGACAAACAAATGTTTCAAAATTTCATCCCTGAGAGTTTGGTAGATCAAATTCTTTTAGTTTAGCTTGTTTTGCATTTTTCCCTTTGAGAATTGTTTTATTACCACAGTAGATTAAAGAGCTTATGGACACATAGATATCTTTTAGCATAAAGAGTAAACACATTTAAATGTATTTTTAGATTAAGTGTATTTTTGATAGAAAAGAATACAGTTAACTTAAGCTATGTCTTCATGTGACTCTTAGGTTGTGCATTTTGAAAAAATCATTAAATTTCTTTAAGCAAAAACTAGCTTGAATTATTTTCTAGTACATTTTAGAATTTTGTAAACATTCTTAAATTTGCTGGCTATGGCAGAAGAATCTTAGGTGCACACTTCTGAAAACAAAATTCAGGGGGTCATTTATTTCTTGTCACCAACAAAACTCGAAGTGGAGACAAGAACCCAAAAAGCCTGTTATGACAAGGTTGAGAAAAATTATTAATCCATATATACAATTGGATTTGAGTCTATTGTGTTGATTTTTTGAATCCCAGGAGAGAAAAGAGGTGTCTTTCATGAGCAGGGTCAGAACTTTTCCATTTGCTTCTAAAGATGACTGTAAAAGGTATTAGTAGATTTTTTTTAAATTAGCTTTTACTTTGGAATAATTTTAGATTCATGGAAATTTGCAAAGATAGTACAGAGTTTCTGTGTACTCCTTATCAGTTTCCCTTAATAATATTTTAAAACATCATCATACATTTGTTATAACTAAGAAGCCAGCATTGGTATATTGCTTGAGTGTGACCTAGATTAGTGACTTGCTTCCAAAGAAGCATACTTCATACTTTATTTGGATTTCACTAGCTTTTCCACTTAATGTCCTTTTCCTGTTCCTGGATCCAATCTGGGATAACATATTTCATTTGGTCATCACATCTTCTTTATCTCCTTTCATCCTTAACTGTTTCTCAGTCTCTCCTTGTTTTTTATGACTTGGACAGTTTTGTGGTACACTAGTCAGTTATTTTTTAAAATATTCCTTAAATTTGGTTCGTCTGATGTTTTTCTCATGATTAGACTGAGGTTACTAATCTAATGTTTGGATTAGTTTTTGGAAAGACTATCAGGGGGATGAAGCCCTCTTCTCAGCATGTTGCATCAGGAGTGCATGCTATCAGCATGACTGATCTTGGGGATGTTAACCACTTCAGTTGTTGCTTGCCAGGCTTCTCCACTGGAACGTTACTATTTTACATTTGCAAGCCCTATTCTTTTTAAGCAAGTCACTAATCTAGCTCACACTCAAGGAAGAGAAGACATGTGGGGAATTAATCTTCAACTCCTGGAAGGGCAAGTATCTACATGTATTATTTGGAAATCATCTCTAAGAAAAATTCATCTCTTCTCCCCCTTTTATTTAATCATCCATTTATATCAGTATGACTCATGTACTTATTTTATACTTTGGGTTGTAATTCAGTGCCACATTATTTATTTTGTTGCTCAGATTGTTCCAGTTTTGGCCATTGGGAACTCTTTAAGGTTGGCTTCTGTGTACCTTGGATACTCCCCTGTCCTTTTGTGTTTTGAGCTTTCTGGCACCACAAGGTAGTCTGAGCTCATCTTATCTCTGTCCTACCCCAGCCCTAGAATCACATTTCTCTGAGAAGTCCTGGTTCCTTTGGTGGAGAATGATACTTGGATGAAATTTATCATGGATTGAAGCCAAAGTAGACTTAGACAGGTAGAGTTCAGACAATTTTCACAATAGTCATCAATGACATGATCCAAAACCTAAGAATTCTACATGAAACCACCCTACTAAGGAATTTTATGAAAATTCCACCAGAGGCATGTAAGTGAATTATAGGATTGAAGAACAGTACTCATATTGTATCACTTGGCAATTTTTGTTAAAGTGAGTAGGATTTATCAAACTGACAGCATATTAAAGCTCTGTGATTCATAACTGAGGGGTGTTGCAATGGAATTCAGTGGACTCTGAGAACAGCTTGCATGAACTTTGTTGGAACTCAGGTAAACAGGAGCAAAATCTAAAAGTAATAAATATATTAATACTTAAAGAAATTCTATGGTTAATTTAAAAGCTATTTTTTTCTGGATTGATAACTATGGTGTGATCCTGAAAATATCTAAGTGACAATTCTAGTTATATTTCAATGTGGCATGAATAGTCAAAGGTACTACAAAGAGCATAAAGACAAGGAGGTAAATAATACAAGGGAACATTATGTATGGAAAAGACAAGTATTAATGAAGAGCCTTGGGAGCTGTAAGGTAAATAAATTTGGCGGCTATGGCAACAGGATCCCTTAGGAGGCAGTAGAGGACTGTATCTTTAGGGGCACCAAGGACCTGTGATCTAAGTAGGGAGTGGTGGTGCATCTGTGAGATTGGAGAAACATGGGAGAAACATACTAACTAGTGGGTAAGTGAGATTGAGTCCATGGGACAGAGAGTCTGTAAAGGATGGGAAAATCAAATAGCCAGACTGTGAGCAGGAAACGCCTTGGTGAAATACATTCGTTCAATAACCCTTGGCTGTAAATTGCTTATACACTTTATTTTAGAGCACATTATTCTGAGTCAGGCCACAAAGTGGCCTAGAAAAACTAGAGCCAAGAAGTAGAAAGAACAAAGGTACATCCAAAGCAAATATTCAGTCTTATGAAATCTTAGTAGGGGAGCTATTTAGCCAGCTAGTTAGGAATCTCTAAAGAATGAATGTTGATGGAGAGCTCTATTTTGATTTTCTGCCAAATTCTTGGTGCTCTGCTTTTTTGTGTGTGTGAATAATCCATTTTACAAATTGTTTCTTTATTTTATTGTAAAATATACATAACAAAATTCATTTTAATCATTTTTAAGTGTACAGTTGAGTGGCATTAAATACATCCACATTACTGTGTAACCATCACCACTGCTCATATCTAGAACTTATTCTTCATTCCATACTAAAACTCTGTTTCTATTAAACAATTACTTCCCATTCTCCTCTCCCTCCAGCCCTTGGTAAGCACAATTCTACTTTCTGTCTCTGTGTAGCTGACTAACAGAACCATATAATATCTGTCCTTTAGTATATGGCTTATTTCACTTAGCATAATGTTTTCCAGGTTTCATCAATGTTGTGGGGCTGTGCTTTTATTCCTGAAGTAGTCACAGGTAAGTTATGCTGAGTTTTTGCTTTTTTCTTGAGGCAATTTCACAGGCAAGGTAAATAGGACACATGAAGTAGGACACATTGGAGGGGAAGGATGTGCATTGTTAATAAATAGGGGCAGGTATTGAGAGACAGAGTTGAAAATTTAAGACCACACATAGTACTAGGGCTGTGGGCAATGAAGGACAACATCACAAGGCCAAGGCCAGTGGTGTGGTAGGCTAGGATGCTGGACTGGGGCAGAGATGTCAGGCAGGGAGGACCTGGAATCCTGTGAGTCCCAGAGTTGTGGTGCATTTGGAGGTTACTGTAGATTCAGAAAGGTGGAGGGAAAGACTCCAGTGAGTGACCAGACGCTGAGGATGGAGAGGGCATTCTGGCTTGGTTGATACAGGAAAATGTTTTATAGAAAAGCTGGTATATAAAGTGGGTGGAATTTAGACAAGCAGAAAGGGCTAGGGTGATGATCCGCTCAGAGGAAGTAGCAGTAGGAGAGATAAGGAGATGGAAACTGTAAGATGCTTTTGTAGTGGAGTAGACCAATTTGGCTGAGTCTGCAGAGGGTTTTAGGGAATGCCGAAGGAGGTAGAAGTAAGTTGATGGTGCCCATTTACAGAGTACAGTTATTGTTAGATAAATAATTCAGACTATTTTGTAGACCGTGGACATTATCAGAAAATGAACCACCTCTATCTTTTCCTTTGCCTCAACTCCCATAGCTTTGACCTTGACCTTAATTAAAACAGTTGGCATACTTTGTCTTATGGTAGGTTGGGAAGTGTCTGTATCTCCTTTGAGAATATAAACTACCTGAAGGCAGAGCTGTTGTTGAAGTTCATGCCCCTCAGAGTGTTAAGCACAATGTCTTGAGCTTCTCAGGTCCTCAATAAGCATTCTTTGAATGGAATGGTATTAGATAAAAGAGTTTTGATGGGAGAATGGGGTAAGATGTTCAAGGCTATAACGTAGGGAGATTAATCTGATGAGGATGTACAGGGAAAATGGAGGCAGGGTGACTGGTGGGGAAGCTATTACAATTGTGAAGGGGTAAGGTAACCAAAGGCATTTCTCTACTAGGCCTAGACAAGAGGGGAAGGATTAGAAGAGAATCTGATACCAGATTACACGCCAGTAGTCTCTCAGTGGGGCAGCAGAAAACAAAGGCAAGAAAGAAAGGAAGAGAAAGAGAGAGAGAGAGAAAGAGAAAAAACTGAGACTGCATCATCAGTTACTCCGTCTGCATAGTTTCTTCTCTGGAACCTTGAACAAGTTACTTAACAAAAAGCTGGCAAATATAACTTCTTTTTCTTGGAAATCACAGAAGCTGGTGATAAAGAAAATTCTGTCTGTATTAGTCAGAAAGTAGAATTAATCTAGCTGTTTTCATTTTTTATTTGGACTTGTGTGAATAGTTGGTGGCCTGTGGGTTCTTTATAAATGTGTTTCCTACTGCCTATGAACAGTAGAAAACAATATTATATTAAAAAATTATATCTCACAAGATTTTTGTTGGCACATGAAAGCACAGTGAAGTGTTGCCTTGTTATATAGAAATAAAATTACTTGTTGAGAGTTAAGCCTATAAAATACACCCACAAACAGTAGATTAGCCACCTGTACAAGTAAACCATAAGATTGCCTATAAGTTTGGGTCTAAAGAGTTTGGACTAACGTTAGGGGATACAGTCTCTGTGGTGCTTTGGCACACAAAGAATCATTTTTCAAATCAAATAAAATCTAGCTTGGAGCTCCCACTCATGAGGAAGGGATGGTGGTGAGAGGCCAAGTTGGGGTCACTTTGAGAGCTCCTCTCCTTTTGTAGGGGTTTATTTTTGGAAGCTGCCCCAAAGTTTGTTATCTAAGTCCTGGGGATCTACTCTGAAGATGACTGACTGCTCTCACTCTTTTCTCTAGTCAGTGGGACCTTTTGCTGAGGCTCCTTGGGCTGATGTCCAGCCCCCTTTTCATGTCATGCAACAATAGCCTCCCCCAACCTTGGGCACTTTGTGCCAGGGGAGACCACAACTTGCCATCTGTGACAACCCCAAATCCTGTCCCTATTCCATGTTGGAGATGCTCCCCACTGGTGGCAACTTCCACCATTTCTTCTCCATACCCACCTCTACTGGGGAATTAAGCTAAATCTCCTCCAGTCTGCCTCAAACACAAAAGCTGTTTACTTCCTATCTGGTGAGGGAGGCAAGGAGTTCAACCTTTAAAAGCCAGTACTTCTTCTTTTCTGATGTGGGTTGGGGAACAGAGATTTATCTTTCCTATGAATCTATAGCAATAATAACACTATGAAAAATAGTAGTAAAATAATCCATAACAACCAATATCCCAAAACAACCCCAAAGTATCAGTTAGGTTTTTTTTTTATTAATGCATCTGATTGTACACTACATATTCTAA
>JAVSCE010020173.1:0-63988 GCA_032199065.1 Smutsia gigantea
AGTCCCTTTTCAAAACAGGTCCCTGTCCTGGGGTTCCCCCCCTGCCCCCCCTGCCCGAATAAAATAGGGAAATTTCAGGCAACCCCCAAAATGCTTGGTCAAGGGTCCCTGGGGCTGCCCATCGGTCTGGGAGCAGCCCCACCCACAGACAATGTGCCGCCTCCCCCTCCAGTTCTGGCCCCTCAGGCTCTGGGATTCAAGCTGGGGGGGCGGGGGGGTTGCGGCTCCCCAGGGACCGAGTGCAGCCCTGTCTGTCTGCAGCGTCTGCGGTGACAGCGGCTTTGTGTGTGGTACCTGGGGGGAAGGGGGAAAGCACGCGATGGGGAGGTGGCTAAGAGTGTGACCCTGTGTTTGTGTGACTGACTGTGTGCGTATGTGTATGTGTATGTGTGCTACAGCTGGTGACTATGAGGACCCTGTGTGTGTGTCTGTGATTCAGGCTTGTGGTTGTGTCTCTCAAAGTGGGATTTGTCTGTGTGTGACCCCAAAACATTTGTGTGACTGTGTATGTATGTATGACAACTGCTCTCTATGCAGAACCCTGTACTTTTACAGAACTGTGTGCCTGAGTATGTTCGTGGTTGTGACTGGTTGTGTCTGTGATTACATCTTTTGTGACCCTGCTGGTGTGCCTTGGTAACTATAACTGGGTAGGTATGTGACGGTGTATATGTTGAGTCAGATTGGGCATGTGTGTGGCTGACTAGAGATGTGGGTGGAGTTGTGACTGTAAATGGAGTTGTGTCTATGACTCTGTGTCCATGTGCATCTCAATGACTCTGAATGTGGTTGTGTCTGATTTTATGTTTGTCACACATGTGTCTGTGTGACACACAACTGTCCCTGCAACTCTGGGTGTGGTACTGCCATTGCATATGGAATCAGATTGTGCCGATGTAATGGGTTTTGTAATGGTACTATGAATTGTATGTGTGTAGGACAGTGGTTGTTCATGACATCTGCATGTGTGAGCAGTGTTGTATGAATGACTACGTCCAGCTCTGGGTGTTGACACTGAGTGATTATCTGCTTTATAGTTGTGTATGTGTGATTTGGATTATGTATCTGACTTGGGTTCTGAAACCCTGAATGACTGTTAATAGTGGGTTATTTCATTACATATGACTCAAGCAATAGATACATCTACTTTGTGTGTTTGTGTTGGGGGGTTGTATGTGACTGTGGCTTCTGTTTGTGTGTGACCTGCATGTCTGTGACCCTTAATGACTATATGTACTTGTGCCTGTGTCATAGTCTGTGAGAGTATGTCTATGGCTGTGTGGCTGGTGTGTGTGTGTGTGTGTGTGTGTCCATGTGCAGGCTGGACTACAAGTATTTGAATCTGTGTGATGTGGTGATAGGGTGGCTTGTCTCCTGACTGTGTGCACAGCTCTATCAGGAACCGTGTCTTCAGTGTAAACACAGCTCTGAATGCTACGTCTGGGCCACTGTCTTTCTGAGCATACACCTGACTGTGCTTGTGTATGTGAAATGGGAATTGTGTGCTGATGTCTCCATGTGTGAGGTACTGTGTCTGTCCATATAGGGCTATAATTGTATGTGGCCACATATTTGTCTGTGTGACTTGTGTGGTTTCATGCAAAAAGACTGTGTTTCTCTGTAATGGTGTGACATGGTACAATTCGGTATAGCACATTGGGTGATGGTATTCTGGCTGTGACATATAGCTGGGTAATGTAGACACTGATGCTGACTTTACATATGTGACCGTTTCTGAAATGTGTGTGGCTGTGACTGAACTGGCTGGCTGTATTTGCATGTGGCCATCTTTGGGGACAGTGTCTGTGGTGGTTGTATGCATGTCTTGAGTGTGCATGCCTGTTTCTCCATAATGCATGGGCCATGGCCATCAGTGTCTCTGTGTGTGACTGGATACAGAGGACTCCATGTAAGTGTGGCTGGTACTGTGACCAAATGTGTGCCTGTATAACTGGGTATGTGTGACCATGTGACCAAAAAGGTATGTTGGTGTGTCTAATACAGTTGGTGTTGAGTGTCCATGTAAAGCTGTTTGCCTGTAGATGATTAAACACAAGTGACTGCAACTGGGAGTGGCTGTGTGTGACCAAATGTCAGTATGTCTGCGTGCATCTGTGACCAGATGTCAACATGCAGCAGTGCAGCCATGTGTGATGATGTGTGTGACTTGGTCCTAGTTGGTGACCTGTGACTGGGTGTGATTCCTTGTGGGCAGGTCTGTGATGTGAGATCTTGGGTGGGTGCCTGAGAAAACATAACTGTCATTGGGTGTGGTTGGACATGTGCTGCTCTGGGCAGGGGCGGGGGGTGTGCTTGGGCCCAGCTCTTTGTATGTGGCTGAGGAAACACAAGTGCCCAAATATCAGTAGCTGATGGGACCAGATGTTTGTGGCAATGCCCAGACAGGCCGGGACTCTTTATGCATGCAGACAAATGTCCCTAGCAGAGACTGTGTGTCTGTGAGCATGGGTGTGTGACCAGATGACTTTATAGTGGCTGTTCCTGTTGATGTGGATCTGGTGTATGTAGCTGTGGTTGTGTCTAGGTGTCACTAAAGGTGCAGAGCTGGTACCAAGTGCTAGGGACAACTGTAGACATGAGTTGCATGTGTGTTCCTGTTGATGTGGATCTGGTGTATGTAGCTGTGGTTGTGTCTAGGTGTCACTAAAGGTGCAGAGCTGGTACCAAGTGCTAGGGACAACTGTAGACATGAGTTGCATGTGTGTTCCTGTTGATGTGGATCTGGTGTATGTAGCTGTGGTTGTGTCTAGGTGTCACTAAAGGTGCAGAGCTGGTACCAAGTGCTAGGGACAACTGTAGACATGAGTTGCATGTGTGTTTGTGTTAGCCCCAGACATGTGTCTAGAGGGCAAAGCCCCTCCCTCCTCACCCCATCCCCGTGGGTACCAAGGGCCTCCTGAGGCCAGGACAACTCCAACAAATGCCCCTGAAACACACCTACGGGCCCTTGCAACCAGGTGGCTGATTTCCCTAGTAACAGTTGTTATGACAACCAGGGCTCTCGTCAGGGAGCCTGAGATGGGCGGGGCTTGGCTGATGTCCAAAGAGGGGGTGAGGTAGGGGCCCACCCCAAACCAGCTTCTCACCTTCTCCTTCCCCCTTGGGCAGGGCGGACCCAGGAGGCCTGAGCAGCATCTGCCCCCACCCCCCTGTGGGGCCCTGGGGCCCCCTGACGCCTCCAGGACGGAGCCAGGTGAGTGACCAACCGGGGGCAGAGCAAGGGCTGGGTCAGCGGGTGGCTTTGCCTGGCATGACCAGAGGAACTGTCCCTGCAGTCACACAGGCCTAATCACACTCATGAACAGATCCTCAAATGTCTCCCCTGCATACCGTCAAAGCCCCACACGTTCCCAGACACACACACTGGATGCAGCAACACACTGACACACCAGCGTCCCCCTATCCACGGGGGCAGGGTCACATGAACACAGACACATTCCCAGACACCACCTAGACCCACTGATTCAGGCCACCACAGACACTCACCACATGTGGTCTTTGGGATTCTCAGGGGTGCACTCCTGCACAGTCTCCCAGGCGACACGCACAGATCCACATTTTTACAGACAACAGCCACACAGCCACAAGCAGATGAAGCCTTGAAAACAGCACCCACGGCCCCATGTCTCATAAAGAGCTACACTTTTGTGTAGCTCAGACACACAGTCTCACAAAGAACACCCACAACGCAAGACAACAACCTCATGTTCTTACACACCCTCACAGATGCGTGGTTGTGTACAGACACACTCCCACAACAGCACTGAAGGACCCATACTCCCACAACACAGCCACATGCTGTGACACAGACACAGCTTCACCACCAAGAGTTGCACTCTTGGCCATAGACTGGTCTCTTGGTTAACTCTCACAGACACACAATGTCATAGACAGCAGTCATTAGACAGTAGACACACCTTCACAGACATACAGCTTCAAAGACAACAGTCATGCACATACCCTTTCAAGGACAACAGCTTCAGTTCAAACAAAGACACATCCTCAATGTCAGCAATGCCTGACACACACTCACACCCACACTCACATATAGCTGCCCTTCAGCAGCAACCTTCAGGGACCTACCCTCACAGAGAACAACCACACTTTCGGACACAGACTACCTCATGAGCAGCATTCACAGACACACACTCATAAACAACCATTCTCAGACCTGCATCCTTCTGTACAGCCTCCAGAAATACACACACTTATAGACAATAGTTGCATTCTCGGATCTAGACACCCGCACAGACACCTCAAGAGCATACCAGCACATGCACACACGCACGCAGTCCCCATCTGCTCTTGGTGCTCTGTCCTGGGCATCCCCTCGCCCTCCTCCAGGACTGTCAGTATAGCTTATCAGTCAGTGAAGACTTTCTTAGTGGCTGGCCACCTCCACCCCCACCCTTCCCTCTGATGGTCACAGGTACACACTGCCCACGGGCCCCTGCCTTAGACTAGCACACAGTTGTCAGAGGGGCAGTAGCTCACAGACAGAGACAAGCCCCTGTCCCCGCACCCTCTGACCTGGGCTCTAGGACCTCAATCCCTGGACCTTCTAAGGCAGACCCATGCCCCCCATGTCCCCTGCAGCTAACCCACGGAACTCCAACCTCCTGTGTCCTCTGACCTTGTACCCACAAAAGCCCTGAGGTCATCACCTGACTTCTGTGTCCTCTCTTCCCCCAAGCTCTCCAATGCTCCGACTTCCCATTACTTTGGATCCTCATGCCTCTTGACTGGCACATCCCCAACCTCCAGGCCTCTAAAACCTCACGACCCCTGTCCCAGAACTCCACACCTCTTAGCCCCATGTCTTTTGAATCCCCACTCTTGACTCTCCCACTCCCCTGTCTTCTGTTGCCCACTTTCCCCATGTCCCTGATTGCTGCAGATCCTTGTTACCCAAATGCCATGTCCTCTGACCTAGTGAACCCTCTGACCCTGTAACCCTGCTTCCATGGTATCTGACCCTGTGCTCCCTGAGCATTGTGCCCATGCCCCTTGAGCTCCATGGCTCTGACCCCCACCCTTGACCAGCGCCCGTGTCCTGTGTCACCAGACGGGGCAGGCACCATGAACAAGTTACGGCAGAGCCTGCGACGGCGGAAGCCAGCCTATGTGCCCGAGGCGTCGCGCCCGCACCAGTGGCAGGCGGACGAGGATGCGGTGCGCAAGGGCACGTGCAGCTTCCCGGTGAGGGTGAGTAGGCAGGGCGCGGGCAGCAGCTGCTCGCATGCGGGGCCTGGGGCCCTGGCCAAGGTGGCCGAGGCCCTGGGCTGTGTGGATGGGCCTTTGCGTCCCCAAAGACCTGTGGAGCCTGGCAGAGCCCAACTCACCATAGTCTGGTCCTTCAAAGCTGGATTTAAAAACCAACACACGTTCTCTTGTACTAAGAAAAGTTACCTGGGGGGATATCCTTCCTGGAGTCATCTCATTCTGTGGGAGCTCCAATTTCCAAAGGACACTGGAAGGTCACAAAAATTCTGTCGCATTTGCAGAGGCCTTTACTGTTAGGTGCCTTCTGGTTTAGACCAGTCTGCCTCTTTACAACATATACTTATAAAGGAAACAGTAAGATTCAGTTTCAAATCCTGGACTCAGCCCCCTCCTGGCTCGGAGATGGCAGGGGATGGTCACAGCCCTCCGCCCTATTTTCTCTTCCTCTGGAAGCCAACTTCAAGTGTGAGGGGTCCATCAGGAGGTGCGGGAAATGCTGGCGGGGACAAGGTTGTGTCATTGAACTACAGCTGGGGGCACCTGAGCTTGCTGCCACTGGGGAACTCGGGGAAATAGCCATACCACCCATCAGTCGTTGTGTGGGCCAGTCCGCAGGCCCAGAGATGCAGACACTGGCATGCAGAGGGACAGCAGGGATGTGTTAAGGCCCAGGGACGGAGACACCATGGGAATTACTACCACATGCTGTGTTTCGGTTTTCTTACCTGAAAGTCTGGGGTGGGAATGGAACGCCCACCTTGTGGAATTGAGGTCAGAGTGAGTTAGTACGTGTGATACACTTAGGACACTGTGTGATGCGTCACAGCTGCCCAGTGGACACTAGAAATTACTGATCCCTGTGCTCATATCATGTCCTCCCCTCCCCGCCCACTCCCCCCCAGTACCTGGGCCACGTGGAAGTGGAGGAGTCCCGGGGGATGCACGTGTGTGAGGATGCCGTGAAGAAGCTGAAGGCGGTGAGTGAGGGGCTGGAGCAGGGGTGGGTGAGGTCAGACCGGAAGAGGCAGCCCTGACCAGGCCCTGTTTATCTATCCTCCTCCCCCACCCCAGATGGGCCGGAAGTCCGTGAAGTCCGTCCTTTGGGTGTCAGCAGACGGACTCCGAGTGGTGGATGACAAGACCAAGGTAGGAGACCCATGGGGGTGGGCACCAGTGGGTCTCCTTCCAGCCCCCGCTTGAGTCAGGGCTGAGGACATCTTCCCATGCACCTCCAGGATGCCTTCTAGCCCATGTGCACCTACTGCACCATGGCACACTCCAGTCGTAATTCAGGACTGAGTTCTGTGCTTCTTTGTGAGCTCGCATAGATGGTGGGTGAGAGCACAAACTGGAGCAGTCTTCTCAGCTCCATTGCCAGCCCAGCTCACCAGCTGGGTGACCCTGGGTATGAGCTTTGACCCTCTATGCCTCAGTTCCCTCATTATAAAATGGAGATAAAAATAGGCCCTGCCATTAAGTGAGAAGGGATATGCAAATAGTTTAAAAGTATGTGTAGTCCAGCGTCAGGGCTCAGATCAGTGAGTGTTAGCTTGTACGTGCTTACTGTCAGTCTGCCCAGCCAGGTGGAAGTCCTGTGGGGCCAGGATCTGGGTATCTGCTCACCACGGAAGCCCCTGCCCAGAGACTGCCTGGGGAGGTCACAGCCCCCGGTGAGAATTAGGTCAGCTACCCAACAGGTTTGCCACCTTTGCACAGGTAGTTCCCTCAGCCTGAAACACTGTTCCCTGCCTTTTTGCATAGTTAATACCTCTTCCGGGAAGTTTTGCCTGACTCCCCCCGAAGTTGGTTCAGGCACTCCCTCTTGGTTCCCATGGGCCCCTGTGTCTCCCCCACCCAGCCCCGACCCCTCTGCCTGTGCTGTCCTTGTTTCGTGTGGCTGTGATGCTGAGCTGTCTCCATCTGTCGAGAGGTCTGATTCCCACACTAAACTGGGAGCCTCATGCCAGAAGGGCCCACCCTGTTCAGGACAGGATAGAGAGCAGACACTAAGGGAATGTGGGATGAGCACATGAAAGGCAGTTTGCATTCCTCTCTTGGCCTCCCCGGCCTCTCCCAGGACCTGCTGGTAGACCAGACCATCGAAAAGGTCTCCTTTTGTGCTCCTGACCGCAACCTGGACAAGGCTTTCTCCTACATCTGCCGTGATGGGACCACCCGCCGCTGGATCTGCCACTGTTTCCTGGCGCTGAAGGACTCCGTGAGTATTGCCGAAGCCCAAGGCTGGCTCTTCTCTCCTTGCCTTTGACATTCCAGCCCCACCCCCAGCCGGGTGTGGAGTCAGGCAAGTCACTCACTTCACCCCCCTCTGTGCCCCGGGTCCTCGTCTGGAAAAGGGGATGTACTCATAGCTCCTAACTTAGAGGAGTCTGTGAGACTTGAGTGGATTAATACAGAGCATGGAGAACAATGCCTGGCACATAGGAAGTGCTCAGGAAAACATTAGTTAACATCCTCTACATTATCCGTAGTTCTGCATGTTTCTCTGACTTTTGTCTTGGAGAATCATGTACATGCATACAATAATGAGCGCAGATGGTCCAGGTACAGCTCCGTGAATTTTTGCTGATGCATAATAAACCCCACCCAGGTCAAGCCGTCAACTTCCCTGGCCCCAGCAGGCTCCGTGGGCCCTTCTCAAGCAATGACCCCAGGGTACCCACTCTTCCCCTTCAGCCTTGATTCATTGTGCCTACAGCCCTTTAACTTTTGGAAGCGGGGGAGTCAAGGTTCCCTCTGAGAATGTGATGAAAGCCACAAAGAGACTGTCTTCTCAGAAGCATCCTCTCAGTTAGAATTCTAAGGCTTATGACAGAAACCCCCTGCTACCAGCACTTCAGTGAGGTAGACGTGTGTTCCTGTTGCGTGTAAAAGGCATCCAGAGGCAGGCAGCATTGCTGTGGCTCTCCCCCCCCTCGTCAAGGACCGCAACTCCTTTATCTTGTTTCTGCCCTGGAGTCTGGCTTCCCCTCCATGATCCCAGATGGTTACCCACACTCCAGCCTTCACATCTTCAGGCCAACTGCATAAAGGAGGGAGGCATGCGCTCTCATTTTTGGGAGCCACGCAACACTTCCAGTTAATATATCTTTGGCCTGAACCCAGTCACATGAACATCACTGGCTGCAGAAGATAGTGGACAATAGAATCTTTATTCTGCCATGTTGTTTAGAACCTGACCTCAGACCCCACCCAAGTTGGTAGGAAGCCACAGTCTCAGCCCCCTCCATTAGCCAGTGTTCTTGGTTGCTGGCACCAGAAATGTAGTCTGGTTAACTTAAATCCAAAGTAAAATTAATCGAAGCAGATGAGGATTCTCACAAAATCAAGGGGCAATCAGAGCATTAAGCATCAGAAAGGGCACAGAGCAAGGCAGCCTGGCGACACTGCGCCAGATAACAGTTCCTTCAGGGCAACACTGTGAAGATGAATCCACCTCCCAATGCTTTGGGTTCAAATTCTGATGAGAGGGCATGGGATTGGCCTGGCTTGGGTCACTGTTTTCCCTTTGTCCAGGGGAGGGTGAAACACTGAGTTAACCAGTGTTGAAGAGAAGCTCGCCAAAGGGAATGTGGGATGCTGTTATCAGAAGCAGAGGGAATGGATACCAGACAAGTAAAACACCTGTCCTGTGAAGATATCAGTGTCCGCACAAGGATTCAGAAATCCCCTCTTGAAAGAGCTCTGAACCCTCAGAACTAATCAGTACCCCCATCTTCCTTGCTCACACATACAATTTCAGACCTCAGACCAGAGGTGGAAAACAAATTTGAGGGTTTAAGTATTGATTAGTAAGTACTTCCAGGGACTAATGTGGAGATACTGGAAACTGTGAGCCCATAGCAACTGTTTCCTGAGCATATCATAGTGGTTGCATCAGTTACTATTCCTGTGTAACAAATTACTCCAAAATTTAGTGGCTTAAAAAATTACAATTATTTAGTATCTGTCATGGGTTTTGTAGGTCAGGAACTTAGGAGATGCTTAGCCGGGTGGATCTGGCTCCAGAGTGTCTCATGCTGTTGCATCAGATGGTGGTCATAAGCCCTCCCCATAGGCTTGCTCCAGTGTGGAGGCTGCAGGAGAGCTGGACTTCTTACGTGGTGATGCAGAGCAAATGGAGAGAGAGAGAGCAAGCGAGCCAGGAGTGTTGCCTTTTTGGAGCTGGTCTTGGAAACCACACAGCATTGCTTCTGTGCGATTCTGTCTGTCCAGGTTGTCACAGAGATCTTCCCAGGCTAAGGGGAGAGAACACAGACTCCACTGTGGGAGTGACAAGGTTCTGGAAGAGCATGTGGGCAAATTTGTTGTGGCTGTTGTTGGAAAATACACTGCCACATGGTTAGTGTGGATCCGTGTCACACCACCTGCTGTGGGGCCTTAGGCCTAAGTGACTTCTCTCTGCACTCAGTTCCTTCTCTGTAAACAGGGAGAGTAGCAGTGGCTGCTCACAGGCTTGTCGGGAAACATTCGTTACGGTCACACACATAAAGTTCTAGACATAGTTAAGTATTCAGTGACTAGGAACAGATGTTACCATTTGAAAAGTACTTGGGGATGAGAAGCCAAGCAAGAAAAGAGCAGGGCTATCTCCTCTGGTTAGAAGGTAATTTATCTCCTCTGAGTAAAGAGTAATTTTGGCAGAATTCCTTCCTACTTTTGAGCTTTGGGTTCTAAGCATTAAGCAGTGGAATTCCCAAGATCCCCCACCTTTATTTATTTATTTATTTATTTATTTATTAAGGTGTTATTGATGTACACTCTTATGAAGGTTTCACATGAAAAAACAATGTGGTTACTAGATTCACCCCTATTATCGAGTCTCCTCAATACCCGACTACAGTCACTGTCCATCAGTGTAGTAAGGTGCCACAGAGTCACTATGTGCCTTCTCTGTGCTACACTGTCTTCCCTGTGACCCCCCCACACCATGTGTACTAAGGATAATAACCCTCAATCCCCATCTCCCTCCCTCCCCACCCGCCCTCCCACACCCCTCCCCCCACACCCCTCCCCTTTGGTAACCACTAGTCCCTTCTTGGAGTCTGTGAGTCTGCTACTGTTTTGTTCCTTCAATTTTGCTTCCTTGTTATACTCCACAAATGAGGGAAATCATTTGGCACTTGTCTTTCTCCACCTGGCTTATTTCACCAAGCATAATATCGTCCAGCTCCATCCATGTTGTGGTAAATGGTAGGACTTCTTTCTTTCTTATGGCTGAATAGTATACCATTGTGTATATGTACCACCTCTTCTTTATCCATTCATCTACTGATGGACACTTAGGTTGCTTCCAAATCTTGGCTAATGTAAATAGTGCTGCGATAAACATAGGGGTGCCTGTGTCTTTTTAAATCTGAGAATTTGTATTCTTTGGGTAAATTCCTAGGAGTGGAATTCCCGGGTCAAATGGTATTTCTATTTTTAGTTTTTTGAGGAACCTCCATATTGCTTTCCACAATGGTTGGACTAGCTTACATTCCCACTAGCAGTGTAGAGGGTTCCCCTTTCTCCACATCCTTGACAGCATTTGTTGTTCTTAGTTTTTTCAATACTGGCCATCTAAACTGGTATGAGGTGATATCTCACTGTGGTTTTTATTTGCATTTCGCTGATAATTAGTGATGTGGAGCATCTTTTCATGTGCCTGTCGGCCATCTGAATTTCTTCTTTGGAGAATTGTCTCTTCATATCCTCTGCCCATTTTTTAATCGCTTATTTGCTTTTTGGGTTTTGAGGCATGTGAGTTCTTTATGTATTTTGGATGTTAACCTCTTGTTGGGTATGTTATTTACAAATATATTCTTCCATACTGTAGGATGCCTTTTTGTTCTGTTAATGTTGTCCTTTGCCATACAGAAGCTTTTTAGTTTGATGTAGTCCCATGTGTTCGTTTTTGCTTTTGTTTCCCTTGCTCAAGGAGATGCATTCAGGAAAAAGTTGCTCATGTTTATATTCAGGAGACTTTTGCCTATGTTGTCTTCTAAGAGTTTTATGGTTTCATAACTTACATTCAGGTCTTTGATCCATTTTGAGTTTACTTTTGTGTATGGGGTTAAACAATAAGCCAGTTTCATTGTCTTGCATGTAGCTGTCCAGTTTTGCCAACACCAGTTGTTGAAGAGGCTGTCATTTCCCCATTGTATGTCCATGGCTCCTTTATTCTTTATTAATTGACCGTATGGTTGGGTTTATATCAGGGCTCTCTAGTTCTGTTCCATTGGTCTATTGTTCTGTTCTTGTGCCAGTACCAAATTGTCTTGACTACTGTGGCTTTGTAGTAGAGCTTGAAGTTGGGGAGCATAATCCCCTCAGCTTCATTCTTCTTTCTCAGGATTGCTTTGGCTATTTGGGGTCTTTTATGGTTCCATATGAATTTTATAACTATTTGCTCTAGTTCATTGAAGAATGCTGTTGGTGTTTTGATAGGAATTGCATTGAATCTGTAGATTGCTTTAGGCAGGATTGTCATTTTGACAATATTAATTCTTCCTATCCATGAGCATGGGATGTGTTTCCATTTATTAGTATCTTCTTTAATTTCTCTCATGAGTGTCTTGTAGTTTTCAGAATATAGGTCTTTCACTTCCTTAGGTTTGTTCCTAGGTATTTTATTCTTTTTGATGCAATTGTGAATGGAATTGTTTTCCTGATTTCTCTTTCTGCTAGTTCATCGTTGGTGTATTAGGAGTGCAATAGATTTCTGTATTAATTTTGTATCCTGCAACTTTGCTGAATTCAGATATTAGATCTAGTAGTTTTGGAGTGGATTCTTTAGGGTTTTTTATGTACAACATCATGTCATTTGCAAACAGTGACAGTTTGACTTCTTCTTTACCAATCTGGATGCCTTTTATTTCTCTGTGTTGTCTGATTGCCATGGCTAGGCCCTCCAGAATTATGTTGAAGAAAAGTGGGGAGAGTGGACATCCTTGTTTTGTTCCCGATCTTAAAAGAAAGGCTTTTAGCTTCTTGCTATTAAGTATGATGTTGGCTGTGGGTTTGTCATATAAGGCCTTTATTGTGTTGAGGTACTTGCCCTCTATACCCATTTTGTTGAGAGTTTTTATCATGAATGGATGTTGAATATTGTTGAATGCTTTTTTGGCATCTATGGAGATGATCATGTAGTTTTTGTCCTTCTTTTTGTTGATGTGGTGGATGATGTTGATGGATTTTTTAATGTTGTACCATCCTTGCATCCCTGGAATAAATCCTACTTGATAATGATGGATGATCTTTTTGATGTATTTTTGAATTCGGTTTGCTAATATTTTGTTGAGTATTTCTGCATCTATGTTCATCAGGGGTATTGGTTTGTATTTTCTTTTTTTGCGGTGTTTTTGCCGGGTTTTGGTATTAGAGTAATGCTGGCCTCATAGAATGAGTTTGGAAGTATTCTCTCTTCTTCTACTTTTTGGAAATCTTTAAGGAGGATGGGTATTAGGTCTTCACTAAATGTTTGATAAAATTCAGTGGTAAAGCCATCTGGTCCAGGAGTTTTGTTCTTAGGTAGATTTTCGATTACCAGTTCAATTTCATTGCTGGTAATTGGTCTGTTCAGATTTTCTGTTTCTTTCTGGGTCAGCCTTGATAGGTTGTATTTTTCTAGAAAGTTGTCCATTTCTTCTAGGTTATCCAGTTTGTTAGCATATAATTTTTCATGGTATTCTCTAATGATTAATTCTTTGTATTTCTGTGGTGTGTGTAGTGGTTTTTCCTTTCTCATTTCTGATTCTGTTTATGTGTGTAGACTCTCTTTTTCTTCGTAAGTCTGGCCAGGGGTTTTATCTATTTTGTTTATTTTCTCGACGAACCAGCACTTGCTTTCATTGATTCTTTCTATTGTGTTATTCTTCTCGATTTTATTTATTTATGCTCTAATCTTTATTATGTCCCTCCTTCTACTGACTTTGGGCCTCATTTGTTCTTCTTTTTCTAGTTTCGTTAATTGTGAGTTTAGACTGTTCATATGGGATTGTTCTTTCCTGAGGTATGCCTGTATTGCAATATACTTCCCTCTTAGCACGGCATTCACTGCATCCCAGAGATTTTACGGCATTGAATTATTGTTGTTATTTGTCTCCATATATTGCTTGATCTGTTTTTATTTGGTCATTGATCCATCTATTTGTTATTTAGGAGTATGTTGTGAAGCCTCCATGTGTTTGTTGGATTTTTTTGTTTTCTTTGCACAGTTTATTTCTAGTTTCATACCTTTGTGGTCTGAGAAGCTGGTTGGTACAATTTCAATCTTTTTTAATTTACTGAGGCTCTTTTTATGGCCTAGTATATGATCTATTCTTGAAAATGTTCCATGTGCACTTGAGAAGAATGTGTATCCTGCTGCTTTTGGGTGTAGAGTTCTGTAGATGTCTGTTAGGTCCATCTGTTCTAGTGTGTTTTTCAGTGCCTCTGTGTCCTTACTTATTTTCTGTCTGGTTGATCTGTGCTTTGGAGTGATTGGTGTGTTGAAGTCTCCTAAAATGAATGCATTGCATTCTGTTTCCTTCTTTAATTCTGTTAGTATTTGTTTCACATATGTAAGTGCTCCTGTGTTGGGTGCATAGATATTTATAATGGTTATATCTATTGGATTGACCCCTTTATCATTAAATAACGTCCTTCTTTGTCTCTTGTGGCTTTCTTTGTTTTGAAGTCTATTTTGTCTCATACAAGTACTACAACACCTGCTTTTTCCCCCCTAATTGTTGCATGAAATATCTTTTTCCATCCCTTCACTGTTAGTCTGTGTATGTCTTTGGGTTTGAAGTGAGTCTCTTGTAGGCAGCATATAGATATGCCTTGTTTTTTTTATCCATTCTGTGACTCTATATCTTTTGATTGGTGTGTTCAGATCATTTACCCTTAGGGTGATTATCAATAGGTATGTACTTACGGCATTGCAGGCTTTAGATTCATGGTTACCAAAGGTTCAGGGTTAACTTCCTTACTATCTAAGAGTCTAACTTAACTTACTTAGTATGCTATTACAAATACAATCTAAAGGCTTTTTTTTTCTCCTCCTTTTTCTTCTTCCTCCATTCTTCATATATTAGGTATCATATTCTGTACTCTTTGTCTATCCTTTGATTGACTTTCGAGGTAGTTGATTTAATTTTGCATTTGCTTAATAATTAATTGTTCTACTTTCTTTATTGTGGTTTTATTACCTCTGGTGACAGCTGTTTAACCTTAAGAACACTTCCATCTATAGCAGTTCTTCCAAAATGCACTGTAGAGACAGTTTGTGGGAGGTAAATTCTCTCAGCTTTTGCTTATCTGGAAATTGTTTAGTCCCTCCCTTCAAATTTAAATGATAATCTTGCTGGATAAAGTATTCTTGGTTCAAGGCCCTTCTGTTTCATTGCATTAAATATATCATGCCACTCCCTTCTGGCCTGTAAGGTTTCTGCTGAGAAGTCTGATGATAGCCAGATGGGTTTTCCTTTGTATGTGATCTTATTTCTCTCCATGACTGCTTTTAATAGTCTGTCCTTATCCTTGATCTTTGCCGTTTTAATTATTATATGTCTTGGTGTTGTCTTCCTTGGGTCCCTTGTGTTGGGGGATCTATGCACCTCCATGGCCTGAGAGACTATCTCCTTCCCCAGACTGGGGAAGTTTTCAGCAATTACCTCCTCAAAGACACTTTCTATCCCTTTTTCTCTCTTCTTCTTCTTCTGGTACCCCTATAATGTGGATATTGTCCAGTTTGGATTGGTCACACAGTTCTCTCAATATTCTTTGATTCTTAGAGATCCTTTTTTCCCTCTGTGCCTCAGCTTCTTTGTATTCCTCTTCTGTAATTTCTGTTTCATTTATCCTCTCCTCCACTGTATCCAATCTGCTTTTAAAACCCTCCATTTGTATTCCTTAATGATTGGACCTCCGACTGGAATTCATTCCTGAGTTCTTGAATATTTTTCAGTACCTCCAGGAGCATGTTTATGATTTTTATTTTGAAATCTCTTTCAGGAAGATTGATGAGATTGGTTTCATTTGACTCTTTTTCTAGTGTATGTAGGATTTTGCTTTGAACCAGTTTCCTTTGATGTTTCATATTTGTATGTGGCGCCCTCTGGTGCCCAGAAGCTCTACTCTCTGGAGTTGCTCAGCCTCTGGAGCAATGTCGGGGGTCACAGGGGAGTGGTGTTGGTGCCTGGGGGTAGGAAAAAGCTGTTTCCTGCTTCTTGGCTGCCGTGCCTGTCTCCACTGCCAGACCAGTGGGCCGAACACACAGGTGTAAGCCTCTATAATTTGCGATTGTAGTTGCTGTAGGCGGGGCTTCCCTCTGGCTGGCCTCACACCAGGGTAGGGGCTGCCGGTTGTGAGCCAGGGGTGGGCTGCCTGGGAACGCACAGCAGGCTACGTATCACGGTAGGGTCCTTGGATCTGCGTAGCCAGCCAGGGGGATGGAGCACCTGAAGCTCCTGAAAGCTCCCAACCTGCTGGGCAGAGTGCACCCGGCAATTTTGTCTACCTGTCCTTTCTCCTGAGCAGTAAGCTCTGTGCAATCCTTGCCCCTTTAGCAGCCCTCTCGCTGTTAGGAAGTCTCTCAGACTGCCCGCCTTTCTTTTGTCCCAGAGCAGCTGGATATGGATCCCTGCTTTCCACAAGTGGCTGGAATCTCAGTCTCTCCAGATATTCCGCCTGCCTTAGTTTTCCAACCCCACTAATCATCAGAGCGCCATGCAATGTAGGTTTGTGCTCCCAGAGCAGATTTCCAGGGCTAGGTGTTCAGGAGTCCCAGGCCTCTACTCCCTCCCACACTTCATTTATCTTCCTCCCACTGGTGAGCTGAGGTAGGGGAAGAGCTTGGGTCCCGCCAGATCATGTCTTTGGTACATTACTCTGTTCCATGAGGTCTGTTCTTTTCTCCAGGTGTATGCAGTCTGGCGCAGCCTTCTTTCCTGTTGCTCTTTCAGGATTAGTTGTAATAATTATATTTTCGTATTATATGTGGTTTTAGAAGGAGGCCTCTGTCTCACCTCTCAGGCTGCCATCTTTAATCTTCTGTCTCCCCACCTTTACTTTTTAAGGTGAAACTCAAGTAAAAATTAATCACTTAAAGAGTACAATTCGGTGACATTTAGTACATTCACACTGTTGTTTAACCATCATCTCTAGTTCCAAATATTTTCATTACTCCTACAAGAGACCTCTTACCCCTAAGCAGTCACTTCCTGTCCCCTCCCACCCAAGCACGGCAAACACTCATCTGTTTTCCATCTCTGTGGAGTTACCTAGCCTGGATATTTCATACAAATTGAATGATGTAGTATGTGGGCTTTTGTGACTGGCTTCTTTCACTCAGCACAATGGTTTCAAGAGTTCATCCGTGTTGTAGCATATATTGGTACTATGTTCCTTTTGATGGCTGAATAATATTTCACTGTAGTGGCTGTACTACATTTTGGTTACCCATCTGTTGATAGACATTTGGGTTGTTTCCACCCCTTAGTTGTTTCCACCCTTTAGTGCTGTTGTGGACATTCATGTGTAAGTATTTCTTTGAATACCCATTTTTAATTCTTTCAGGTAGATACCTAGGGGTGGAATTGATGGGTCATATACTAAATCTATGTTTAGCTTTTTGAGGAATCACCAAATTGTTTTCCACAGCAGCTGCACCATTTTACATCCCTAGTAGCAATGTATAAGGGTTCCAATTTCTTCACATCTTCACCAATGCTTATTATTTTCCCTTTTTTTATTAGAGCCATCCTACTGGGTGTGAAGTGGTCTCCCATTGTGGTTTGGATTTACACTTCTCTAATGACTAGTAATGTTGAGCATCTTTTCATGTGCTTATTAGCCATGTGTGTATCTTTGGAGAAATGTCAATTCAAATCCTTCACTCATTTCTTAATTGGATTGTTTGTCTTTTTTTGTTGTTGTTGAGTGTAAGAGCTCTTCCTGTATTCTTGATACTAGACTCATACCAGTTACATGATTTACAAAAATTTTCCCCCATTCTGTGGGTTGTCTTTTCACTTTCTTAAAGTCTCTATAGATAGGGATATCTACATAGATTTAGACACTTACACTTTCTCTTCACTTTAAAATAGATGTCCTTTGATGTACAGATGTTTGTAATTTTGATGAAGCTTATTTTATCTATTTTGGGTGCTTTTGGTGTCATATCTAAGAACCCATTGCCAAAGCTAAGGTCATAAAGATTTACTCTGTGTTTCATTCTAAGAGTTTTCTAAATTCAGCTTTTACATTCTTTTAGAGCTAATTTTGTAAATGATGTGAGTAGGGCTCCAACTTCACTTTTTTCCATGTGAATACCCAGTTGTTCTGGCACCATTTGTTAAGGAGACTATTCTTTCTCCACTCTTCTTTCTTGGCACCTTTACTGAACATCAATTGACCATAGATGTGTGGGTCTCTATCTGGTCTCTCAGTTCTGTTTCATTGGTCTATATGGCCTATCTTTAGGCCAGTATGACACTGTTTTGATTACTGTTGCTTAGGAGTAAAATTTTAAATCAGCAAGTGTGAGTTCCTTTTCAAAATCACATTGGCTGTTCTGGGTCCATATGCAATTCCATATGAATTTTAAGTTTTTCCATTTCTACAGGAATCTATTGGTATTTGATAGGGTTTGTATTGAATCTCTAGATCACTTTGGGAAATATTGCCATCTTAACAATATTAAGTCTCCCAATCCATAAATATAGGATGTATTTCCATTTATTTAGATCTTCTTTAATTACTTTCGGCAATATTTGGTAGTTAAAATGTACATGTCTTTCACTTCCTTGGTTAAATTTATTCCTAACCATTTAATTATTTTAGATGCTATTGTAAATGGAATTTTTGTAATTTCGTTTTTGGACCGTTCACTCCTAGTGTATAAGATATAACTGATTTTTGTGTGTTGCTCTTGTATCCTCCAACTTCACCGAATCTGTTATTAGCACTAATAGTTTCTTTGTGAAACCATTAGGGTTTTCCATATATAAGGTCATGTCATCTGCAAATGGAGATGATGTTATTTCTTCCTTTTCAACTTCGATGCTTTTCTTTTTCTTGTCTAATTACTCTGGCTAGAACTTTCAGTACAGTGTTGAATTCAAAGTGATAAAAATGGGCATCTTTGTCTTGTTCCTGTTCTTAGGGAAAAGCTTTGTCTTTCACCGTTGAATATTATCTTAGTAGTGCATTTTTCATAAATGTCCCTTGTCAAGTGGAGGAAATTCCCTTATATTCCAAGTTTGTTGAGTGTTTTTTATCATGAAAGGGTGTTGGATTTTGTGCTTTTTTTGCATCAGTCAAGATGGTCATGTGGTTTTTTTCCCTTCTTTCTAGTAATGCAGTGTATTATATTGATTGATTTTCATAGGTAGAACCAACCTTGCATTCCTAGGATAAATCTCACTTGATCGTGGTGCATAATCTTTTTACTCTGTTACTGGGTTCAGTTTGCTAGTATTTTGTGGAGGATATTTATCCCCAAGTTTAAGAGGTGGCTGAGCATCTTGGTTAAGAAACAGAAGTCAGATAGATCTCATGAGAATCCTAACTCTGCCACTCATTTGTTATAATTGGTATGTTGATTGAGCCTCAGTTTCTTCACCTGTAAAATGGGTTCATAAGAGTGTCTATCTCCTGGCACTGTTGTGAAGACCCCAAAAATGAATGGACAGCTTTACACTGACACATGTGTGGTGTTCCCCTGTGTCTGGTTCCGCACCATATGCCTTGCATATATTAGTTTTCCTAATTATTGCAACAACCCTGTGAAGTAGGTACTGTTAGGGCCCACATTCCACAAATGAGGAGGCTTGGGCATTGAGAGGTGATATGGTTTTCTTGAGAACACACAGATGGAAGGTGGGAAGCCAGCATCAATCTGGCCTTGGAAGCCCCTGGGTAGGCACTGAAGAAGTGGACTGGTGCTTTTACCCCCAAGATTTTATTAGAAAATATTTCTAAGCATGCAGCAAAGTCAGAAGACTTGTACCTGTCAGCTGTACGCCCACTCCCCAGATCCTGCCATTAACATCTGTCTGTACGCACTTTGTCAGTTACCTTCCATCTCCCTTCTGATGCATTTCAAAGTGGTGGCCATCAGATTTCCCCCGAACACCTCAGTAGGCACACCGTTAAGTAGAATTCACATTTGTTTCCAGCCCTTTTTCTTTTGGAGTAGAATACCTCCGTGCATGAGCCTGAAGTGTACATTTCCTGAGTTTTATCAATTGCATACACCTGTGCAACCCAAACCCCGACCAAGATCTAGAACATGGGCACCGCCCCAGGCCGACTCCTCCCGCCTCTTCCCAGTCAGTCCCCACCCCGCCTACTAACCAACAGCCACGTTCTGAATTTCTTCACTTTGAGAATTTCATATAAATGGAGCCATACAGAACTGCGTTCCTATTTCTGGCTTTTTCACCTGGGGCTGTAGTTTTTCCCTCATGGTGCAGATATGGACGGAGGCCCAGAGAGGTGAAGGGAGTTTTCTGGGGAAACACAGCACCTGGCTGCTGGGACCCAGGGCTCCTGGCGTCCAGTCTGCACACCATAGAGTCCCTAAGCACCCCAACCCCTTCTCATAGGGTGAGAGGCTGAGCCACGCCGTGGGCTGTGCCTTTGCGGCCTGCCTGGAGCGGAAACAGCGGCGGGAGAAGGAATGCGGGGTCACAGCTGCCTTCGACGCCAGCCGCACCAGCTTCGCCCGGGAGGGCTCCTTCCGCCTGTCTGGGGGCAGCCGGCCGGCCGAGCGAGAGGCCCCCGACAGAAAGAAAGGTGGGTGCTGCACGGAGGGCAGGGCTGGGCACAGGGTGGGCTGGGGTGGGGCCAGGGATCTAGTTTGCCGGGAGAGCTATGGAGGTACAGGGACTCTACAGTTTATGGAGCAGATCCCCAACCACAAAGTCTGATTGCAGTTTATAAAGCTCACTTCAGTTTAAGGAGGTCTTTGGGCAGTATTGTGTGGACCACAAATCACTGCAAAGCTCACCAAGCATTTTAGTATCTGCTCACTCAGGAAGGTTCCCAGACTTTCAAATTGCATTATCAAGATCTGTTACTTGGTTGGGATTGGTGGATTCTGATTAGCTTGGTGGATTGTGGCAGGCAGTTAAAAAAAATGAAATAGAAAAGATTAGAAAATATCAGGGTAGTTGAATGTAGGAAGGGTGAATATAGTTTTAAAGATAAGTTTATTTCACTGTATATATTTGCATATGTGTGTGTTTGTATATGTGTGTGGAATACACGTGGTCACCATGTAAAGTTGTTTCTTATCCCAGGTTGCCACCCAGAAAGTTAGAAAAATAACCTGGTGAACTCTAACATTTTAGGTAAATACCAAGTGGTTTGTAAGGTCTAAAAACAGTGTGTTTTTAAATGTAAGTGTTATTATGTGCTGAGTTACAGTGTAATTTAATTAATTAATTTGGTTTTTACTGTGGATTCTAGTTTTAAAATTTTGGGGAAACAGTGCTTAGAATTTACAAAGAATCTACCATTGGGAACTGATTCAGATCAGAAGAGACAAAGAGATCTGATAAGTGGTATTAAGTGCAGTGTGTGACCCTGAACTGGACCCTGGATCACAGACGTATGAGAACATCTATAAAGCACATGCTAGGGACGGCTGGGAAGCTGGAATACATATTTAGCTCAACTAATGGGATCGTATCTATGTTAAATTTCCTGAGTGAGAAATTGTACTGTGGTTCTGTGGGAGGCTGTCCTCGTTCTTAGGAGGTGCATCTGAAGGTTTTACAGTTGAGTGAATTGTCTACATTGGCACTCTTATATGGTACAGAAAAAAATTATGGAAGGAGAAAGAGATCAAATAGGGTAACATTTCAACACTGGGTAGCATACACGAGGAGAACCTGCTCATTGTTCATTAATATGTCTTTACAGGAAGTGTCAAATATTTCTAACTAAAAAGTTAGGACAACGGAAGCTTTTTTTTTATAAGTTATTTTGGTATCATTAATGTACAATTACATGTGCAATATTATGGTTATTAAACTACCCCCTTCATCAGGTCCCCCCCACCCACCCCATTACAGTCACTGTCCATCAGCGTAGTGAGATGCTATAGAATCACTACTTGTCTTCTCTGAGGACTACGGAAGCTTTTATCACTTACTGGAATGTTGGAGTTTACCAAAATCAGTTTATTTATAAATTACGTGACCATTTACAAGGCTCTTCACAGCTTACCAGGGACTTCACTGTTGACATTGTCTCCCAGAATTTGTAAAGAATTTTATCATCCGCAAAACAGGTTACAAAGCAAAGTTGACAGAGGGCCTGATGAGTGTATGATGTTTTATTGTTGCCAAAGGGAGACATACAGCCCTTCACAGTTCACAAATACTTCTTTACTGTTTACATAAGATATTAGAATTTGCAAAGAACATCATCTGCTTTACAGTTGGCCAAAGGTTTTGCTGTCACCCAAGGATATTATAATTTCCAGGTACTTTGTATTGCAGAAAGCACTTTGCAGCTGGTACAGCCAAAAGACAGTTTACAAAGTGCAGGATGATTTGCTGAACATCACCTGGTGTTTTACCTTTAATGCACTGATTCAGTCTCAAGGCTGTGCACTTGTACAAAGAGCTCTTTCCAGTGTATGAGTCAGGGAACACGATCCTTCCCCCCAAACTTGTTTACCGAGCTTTTGTCAGATACCAAAGCGCTGAATGTTCACTGAAGTTCAGTCAGTTCATTGAACTGACCCTCATGGGAGGCCTGAGAGGCGGTATTGGGATGGTTATCCCAGGTTTACTCGGGAAACTGGAACCCAGAGAGAGGAGGGGACATCCTTAGGTTACATGGTGAGGTGGGGGCAGAGGTGGTTTCCTGGTTCCAGCCTGTCCCAGGCTGTTCTACTGACTCAGACCCGGCCTGGGTGGGCACCGTGCTGCCTCCATCTAGAAGATGGGAGAAATGCTGGGTCATCTGCCTACCCTCTCTGGGTCTGAGTTTAATCTCACGGGCACTCAGGCTGCAGCCCTGATGGGGTCCTGATTGGAGGATGGGTGTGTGTCTGTGTGTTGGTAGGAGTCAGGGACCCTGCCATTGCAGAGCCCACCTTTTGTGCTGAGTGGGGAGACCAGGCACCCCAGAGGGCAGAGAGCAGTCTGTGTGTGAGCAGAGTGGGTGGTGCCCAGGATGAGGGTCTAGAGCAACCTGGAAGCTCCCTAGAGGAAGTGTGTTAGTCTGGGCCTAGAATCATGGGTAGCAACTGGAAGAAGAGAGGAGATACTTGAGGTGGGAAGACTGGAGGTAGAGACAGAAGAGTAGACAGAATGACAGCACAATGTGGAGGACCAGACAAGAGGGAGGGACAGGTATGGACTGTCGTTTGGAGCACAGACTCCGGAGTCCACCTGCCCCTTCCCAGCACTGTGGCTCGGGCCCGTCACTTACCACTGCTGGACTTTGGTTTCCACATGTGTAAAATGGAGAATATGGTGATATCAACCTCACTGGGTGGTTTTGAGTGTCGGATGAGTTAATACTTGCAAGGCACTTGGAACAATGCCTGATACATTGGTCTTGCACTAGGTGTGTGTTCATTAAATTAATCAGAATAGGAGACAGAGGTCTCTGATGGAAAAATAGCAGGAGCTGCAGAAAAAACAGATCAGGGGCAGAAAGCTAGAGAGACACAGAGGGTCAGGTAGGGGGACAATTCCCCAAGGGCTTCCTGGGGCAGGTGGCCTGGGCTCAGGTGGGGATGAAGGACATTTCATTCGTTCTTCTTGAGGGCAGGCCACATTGGGTGAGGAAGGCAGCATTGGAAAAGGATCAGGGGGACTGGGTGGGCGAGGCTCTGAATGCCAAGGTGAAGTCTCCAACCATCTGTCTTCCCCGTGTCTCTAGCAGAGGCAGCAGCTGCCCCAACCGCAGCTCCTGGCCCTGCCCAGCCTGGGCACGTGTCCCCGACACCGGCCACCACATCTCCTGGTGAGAAGGGTGAGGCAGGCACCCCCGTGACTGCAGGCACCACTGCGGCCGCCATCCCCCGGCGCCACGCACCCCTGGAGCAGCTGGTTCGCCAGGGCTCCTTCCGTGGGTTCCCAGCGCTCAGCCAAAAGAACTCACCTTTCAAACGGCAGCTGAGCCTACGGCTGAATGAGCTGCCGTCCACGCTGCAGCGCCGCACTGACTTCCAGGTGAAGGGCACAGGTGAGCCCTGGGCTCAGTGGGAAGGAACGTCAGGATCAATTCCACTGTCTGTTGTAAGCAAGAGATAAGGAAGAGGTGGTACATGCTGATGATTGGAACTGTCTGCCATGGGCAAAGAAGAGAGTGGTGGAACATTTCATGATCAGTTACAGCATCTGCCACCAGCAAGGGAGAGGAGATGGGAGGATAAATCATGATTGATTAGCAATGCCTGATATGGGCAAGGGATAGCAGAAAGGTGGCACAAGTCACAGTCAATTAATAACGTCTGCTTTGGTTAGGGGGAATGAGAGAGGTGGCACACATGATGATTGATTAGCAAAGTCTACCATTGGCAAGGGAGCAGAGAAAAGCTGTTCAGATGATATTTTTGCTCAGGAGGAGACTGAGGCACCATAGGCTAATGCTCTCTCCAAGCATTTGGCCAGATCTCATGCATTAACACTGTCTGTCTAGGGCATGGAGAATGGAGTGATGGCACCCATCATGATCTCCTTCCAGTGTCTGCCATGAGCAAAAAAAAGGAGCGAGGTGGCACATACCACATGATTAACTAGCAAGATTTGTCATGGGCAAGGGCAAAGAGAGCACCAGGGATGTTATGTTTTGTCCAAGGGGAGGCTGTCAGAATTTGGAAACATGGAAAAATGAGGTGAAGAGCATGAATGTGCATGGGAATCATAGGGCCAGGGAGCACAGTGACAGATTCATGATGTCACTTGAGGGCAAAGGATTGAACAGAGGCAGCTCCCTTCATCACTGCTTAGCCATGATTCAGGGACAGTGATGGGGAGGGAGGTGCCTCCTCATCACAGAGTAGCAGTGTCTGCCACGGGCAGTGATGGGAGAGAGGCAGTGTAAATGCCCTGTTTTACTTGGAGGGCGATGGCGTTCCAAGGACCAGTCCTGTCTTCCAGCATTTGGCCAGTAGAACCATAAGGTCTGGCCAGGTGAGGGGTAAGGTGAATAGAGTTTAGTGGGAAAAAAGCATCGTGTTTGATTACTAATGTCTGCCACGGGCCAGGCAAAGGCGAGAGGTGACCTATGTCCTGATCGAAAGCGGCGTCTGCCTTGGGAAAGAGAGAAGAGAGAGGTGACACAGTACCATATTTTGCCCCAGTTGAGACAGGCAAGAGGGCTGCCTTTCCTCCCAGCTGTCAGTGAAGTCATGCAGTCTGGCCCGCTCTCCTGCATCCATCCGCCAGCTCTGAGACACCTGCCCCTTAGAGCCTCAGGGCTTGGCGTGGGAGTCGTTGATCTGTAGCCAGGAGACTGGACTACTCCAAAAGGTGACTGCTGAGCAAAATGCCACTTCTTGGGAGTGACGCACACTCTCACTCCATTGTTCTGCAGCCATCACAAACCCTCAGGTTTGCTGTCCTGGGTAGCTGTCACCCATGCTCCCCAGGAAGTGACAGGCTCCCCAGGCTTTATTTGGAAGCTGCACGGTCCTCTAGCCGGCTGCACTTTTGCTTGGATGTGACTTGCCACACAGAAATTTCAGACTCACACGGTTTCACACACTTAGAAGTCACACATTTAAGAGTCATGTGCACTCAAAAATAACACATACTTGGAAGTCGCAGAACAGATGTTACCATCACACATGCTTAGCACACATCCAGATGTCCCACTCAGAAATCACACATGCAAGTTTGCACACGCTCACACACCACACTCACAGCTTCCCACGGACTTGGAAGTCACATATGCAGATTCATGCACACGTGCAAACACATCACACAGGCAGATGGGCTCACTCTTGGGAATCCCTGTCAGGACACCGCACCCCTGCATTTCTGTCACACTCAGTGCCACACTCTCAGAGGCGGCATACTCATGTGGACTAACATGCAGTCATCACGAATGGGCCTGGAAACCACTTACCCTCCCACCTGGGCACCCCGTCGTTGACTGTTTCTTTCTGCTGACTCCTGCAGCCAGTTTCTGATGCTCACTTGCAACATCACGCCTGCTGCCCTGGAGACAGCCACTTGCTGAGATGCCGCAGACACTGGCCGCACACCTTACTTGCTGGTCCTCTCTTGTTTATTCCAATGGTATCTCGTTTCAAGCCTTCATGAGGCCTCCACACCCGCTCAGTGTCTCAAGTCCTGCTGACACAGATGCCTGTGTGCCTTCATGATGTGTTGTAGGCCGGGCTCGATGGAGTGGACAGGGCCTGCTTCTCCACCCAAAACAGGACAAATGATCCCCAGGCAGCGCACAACAGTATGGCTGTCATCCATGCTGACTAGTTGATGCTTGTGCCATACATGTGGTTGGATCTATTTTTTAATTGACATATATTGTTAAACATTTTAAATATTTCTTCTGGTTTGTGGCTACACACAGCTCTTGAGGCCCTCCTTGGTTTGGGGGTCCTGTGACTGTCATACACCACTTGGCTGTTGCACTGCTAAGATCTTACCCACACACATGCAGAGGTACCATTTTTTGTGGCCAAGGCCAGTTAGTCACTGTGGAGTGGACCCAGTGCCCCACACACCTATGAGGGAAAGGACCCCACATCATAAGAGAGGGCCACCTTAGGGTATGGGGTCAAGGGCAGGGCCTGAGCCTGTTTGCTGACCTCCAGCCTTCCCTGACTTCCCAGTGCCTGAAATGGAGCCCCCCGGGGCCAGTGATAGCGACAGCATCAACGCTCTGTGCACGCAGATCAGCTCCTCTTTCGCCAGTGCTGGAGCACCCGGCCCACCGCCAGCCTCAGCAGGTAAACTCAGCCCTTCTGCTGTGGCAGCCACCCGTGGGCCCCCCCCGCCCCCCACGCACTCCCGTGCTCTGTTCAGAGCTACTTCAGAGATCCTGGGAATCTGGGCTTACCATAGGTTTGAACCATGGATCATTTAAGAGCTAGGGGATCATCCTAGAACCATTTTAGAGCCTTGGATCATCTTAGAACCATGGGATTGCCATAGAACTGGGATTATTTTAGAACCCCGGGGGCATCTCAGAGCCATGGGTTCATCCTAGCGCCAGGAGATAACATTAGAATCATGGGGTCACCTTAAAACCATGGATCAATTTTAAAATGTCCTTGTCTTAGAACCATAACATTTAGAAACTTACAGCCTTAGATACTTAGGATGTTAGAACCTGACAGATTTGGAACCATGAAACCTTGGAATCTCACAGCTTTAAAAGTGCTCTCTGAGGAACACAGCACCATGGAAATCACCTTAGAGCCATGAGCTTATCCTAGAACTGTAGAACCACCTTAGAATCACAAATAATGTAGATGGAGAGCTCTAGAGTCTTAGGAAACACATTTAAAACCACTGATCCTTACCCAGTACGTTAGAAAAGAATATGCTAAGAAAGTCCCAGGCGATCTTAGAATCTTAGCCTCCTAAACAGCACATTGTCAGAATACCAGAAGCAAGGGTGATATTAAAAATATTTAATAACAGGTTTGGCTCTGACCAATCAGAAGGGAAGCCGGGCTGGGTGACCATAGTCTTGCCTATACTTTTCCATCTTGGGACCTTAGCATCTTAGAACTGCATTTTCTTAGCACGGCAGAACCATCATGCTGTCCAGGAGGGTCAAGCCATTTGCACAAAGGCCATTGCGCAAAGGCCAGTGAGGGAGGAGCAGAGCCGGCTTCAAGGCAGGCAGCCCGGCTCCCAAGTCCAGTTCCCCAGCCTCGGGTTCCTGCCACTGTCCCGTGTCCTCTCTCCAGGGACTTCGGCCTGGGGCGAGCCCTCTGTGCCCCCCGCAGCTGCCTTCCCGCCCGGGCACAAGCGGACCCCTTCGGAGGCTGAGAGGTGGCTGGAGGAGGTTTCCCAGGCAGCCAAAGCACAGCAGCCAGCACCGGCCTCGGCGCCCGCCGTGCCCCCCGCCCTGCAGCCCTTCCCTGCCCCACTGGGGCCTTTCGATGCCGCACCTGCCCAGGTGGCCATGTTCCTGCCGCCCCCACACATGCAGCCCCCTTTCGTGCCCGCCTACCCGGGTTTAGGCTACCCGCCCATGCCCCGGGTGCCTGTGGTGGGCATCACCCCCTCACAGATGGTGGCCAACGCCTTCTGCTCAGCCGCCCAGCTCCAGCCCCAGCCCACCACCCTGCTCGGGAAAGCCGGGGTCTTCCCACCCCCCGCGGCACCCAGCGCCCCGGGGGGCCAGGCCCGCCCACGCCCCAGTGGAGCGCCCTGGCCCCCGGAGCCGGCCCCGGCCCCGGCCCCGGCCCCGGAGTTGGACCCCTTTGAGGCCCAGTGGGCAGCGCTAGAAGGCAAACCTGCTGTAGAGAAGCCTTCCAATCCCTTCTCAGGCGACCTGCAGAAGACCTTCGAGATCGAACTGTAGCTTGAGGGGCCCCACCCCACCCCATCAACCCCAGGTGCCCCACGCCTGGGAGTGGAGGCCCAGCCTCTCCCCTCGTCCTACTCTCTGGGGCTGCGCCCCCAACATCCCTGAACCCCTTCTCTGGACCACCCCCCACAACCACTGATGCCCGGGTTGTGGCAGGATGGTATTCAGGGACAGCCCCAGCCTGGCTAAGGGACCCATTTCACTGCCAGACTTGGGCTGGCCTTGCTCCCTTCCCTCCAGCCTCGGGATTGGCCACAATTCCACCGAGTGCCCTCGGTTCCACCTCCATTTCCCAGTTTCTGTTGTTGACCTTCCACCTTCCAGTGTTGGGTGGGATGGAGGAGGGATGCCCATATAGGGGCTCTCCTGGGCCCCAAGTCTGGTTGCCCCCCCCATACACAGCACAAGCAAAGGGCTTCCCTCTGCCCATCTGCTGCATTCACTGCCAATGCTGGGCTCCCCCCATCACCCCTCCCCCCAGCTTGGGGGCCCACATTTTTGGGCCAAGGTCTCATGGGGGCAGGGGCCAAGTTGGGGTCCCAGGAGGCGGGGTAGGGGGAAGGGGAAGGAAATGCTCAGTTACCTCACATCGGTGCCCGCTGGGGAGGAGTCCAGGGAGAAGGGGGGTTGCCTGGCGGGTACTTTTCTATCTTTTATTTCCAGATTTTTTTGTATCTAAACTTACAGATTTGTACTATACAAGGACAGCCAATAAAGGAAGAATATAATGGTGCCCCTGGGGGAAAACAGGGTGTGTGTCTGGGTGGGGGGCAGACGGTGTGGTGACACAGCCTTTCCTCCTGAGTCATCGCCTAAAACAGGAGGGAGTGAAACGGGTCTCTCTGCGGGACAACCTCTGTGTCATAAGGGTAGCAGCAAATGCTGACCCAGCCCTGGAGAGGTGGGTGTTAAAGGGTACTCAAAATTCATCACCACACTTGTGATTCTTACAGATTTTGAACCAAGGAATTTAAGAAATTATAATCTGCTGCTAACAAGTTCAGTATTAAAATTTTATGTAGTCTGGTTTGGAATAGTGTATCTTTGACAGAGCTGGCAAATCCTTGTTTTATCAGTTGCATTTTCCGTAACCTAGGCCAAAGTGTCATCTGACATGGCACCATACTGTTTTTAAGTCTGTTGTTTCTTGGGTCCCTTGATATATTAAGTTATGTATTTTAAGTACAGTATATGATACATGTTTAACTCTTTAAAAGCTCTTTACAATGAGATGATTGATTTTGTGAAACCCAGTATCTTACCTCCGATTCCATGGATGGGGAAATTGAGTCACTTGCCCAAGGTCACTCATATGATCGTGATCCCAGCCAAACCAGCGGCCAAACTCAAGACCAGTCATTAAGCCAGAAGGCCATGAGGGAGAAGCCTACCGTCTGCTTTCAAGTCTACATTACAGCCATCAACCAGCTGTGGATCCTGGCCTGGGAACTGGATGGTGACAGGCAGCTCTGCCAAGGCACCATGGGGATGCTCAGGAAGAGAGCCAAGGCCTCTACTGGCAATGAGCCACATTCTTATCTCCCGGCCTTTGGAGATGCCATTCCGTCTACTTAGAACACCCTTTCCTGACACCACTTTCTCCAAGAAAAATGCTACTCATTCTTCAGGCCCCAGTTCAAGTATCTCCTCTTCTTAGACGGGGATCCTCCTCCAGGGTCCTGCCTGCATCCAGTCATCCAGTCCTTTTGAAGTGGACAGCTCTGATTCTTCAGGCTGAGTCAGGCGTTCTCCCCAGTTGGATCCCCTGTGCTTCCCCCATCCCTGTGCCCTGCCCACCCACCCACCAACCAACTCCTCTGCCTCCCCCGTCCGCACCCGGACCATTCTGGGCTGTCACTATCTGATCTGCCACTGGCCCGTGTGAGTGAGGGATGGGTCTGCAGCTGTCTCGGTCACTTCAGGTCCCAGCACACGGCCAGGCACAAAAGGAACAATCTCAGCAATTCACCTCCTCAAGCGCTAACCGGTGAGGGGCGGAAAAGGCCCGGACAGTGACAGCCCGGAGCTCTTGGCTTCATCTCAGACAGCCGGCCCCATCCCCTCCTGCTCTCCGTTCAACTAGACCACAAACTACACAGGAAATCGGGGACAAAGTTAAGACCCTCTTCCCTCCGGTGGCTCTTTACACAAAACCATTCTTCCCTGAGCCCCCAGCGTCTTTCTCAGAGCTCCTTCCCCCAACAGCCCGTGGACAGAGCTCCACACACCCATGATCTTCGAAGGACCTCCCCCCGTCTCCTCTTGGCCACTTTCCCCACCTTCCTCCCAGGCCGGATGGAGACTCGCTCTTCATGGGGCTTCTCTCTCCATAGACTGTAGATCTGGATTAACCTGCCACCTTCCACTTTCCCCAAGCTTTGGCTAATAGACCACCGACTTGGAGACCACGACCCCGCCCTACCAGTAACCTCGTCCCACCTAACGCCTCGTACGGCACCCCTCCTCACCCCATTCAGGGTCATTTTGGGGGGTACCTCCAGCTCAGAGTACTTCATCGCCCTCTTTTCAGTCGTTTGGAAAGCCCCGCCCACCCCAGAGCAGCCCCACGGGTCCCCACCGCCCGCCCCTCAGAAATTTGCCCACGCTGCACCGCGTGGAGCGCCGCCACCCTTTCCCGAGCTCGCTGGAAAGCTCCGCCCCTTGTTGCAGCCACGCCCCACGAGACGCCCCTTCTCTAGGAACCACCCAGGCCGCGAGGTCTATTTAGAACCTTCCACGCAGCACTGTTCAGCGCCACGCCCTCTATCCTGTCCTTTTGGGAAGCCGAACCCCGCGTCGCGGCCGAGGGGCGCCCCGCCCCCTCGAGGCGGGCGCCTCTGGGCCAACGCCCCCTAGCGGGTCTTCGATCTGCTGCTCCCTAGGCCTCTACGCTTCCACTGCTCTGCGCGGGCCACGCGCCCTGGTGTGGCCGTGACGTCTCAGGGAACATTCCCGGACAAACAACCCCACAGATCAACGCACCGCCAGATCACTGGCTCCTGCAAGGCCAAGTGGATCAAGACACCACGCGGGCGCGGTGGAGCAGCTCCCCCTTGTGGCCCTGTCCTCGGGAACTCGCGGAAGGGCCGGATTTGTGGCTCTGAGGGAGAGGCCCGCCACACCCGTGCAAAGACAAAAAAAGTGTTAAAAAAATTGGCCTCGCAGCGCTGAACAACATAGCCCTTCAGACTCAGGTTCACCTGTTCGCTCCTCTAGGAAGTCCTCCCTGACTCCTCCCATCGGGGTCAGCAGCCTGCACAGCGCACAGGGTCCCCTCTGCTTCCCCAATCCTGGCCTTGACTCCCTGCCTCTGACTCCCTCATCCCGCCTTCCACCCCAACCCCGGGCTGTCACTGTCGGGGGACACTGTGAAGGCGGGGACAAATGCTGTCTTGGTTACCACTTTGTGCCCAGGGTCGCCCAGGGCAGGGTACAGAGTAAGGCTCAGCCGACCTGCAGACCTCCCAGGGAGCATTTACTCCCTCAACAAGTATTTTTTTGTTTTGCTCAGTAGTTTTATTGAGGTATAATGTACATATCACGAAACTCATACGTTTTAATTTCTTTAACGATTCAGGGTGACTTTTCAGAGTTGTACAGCCATCACCATAATCCAATTTTAGAACATTCGGTCACCCTAAAAAGACCTCTTGTGCCCACTCGCAGTCCCTCCCCATTCCTATCCCAGCTTCAGGCAACCAATCATCTACTTTCTGGCAGATATATGTTCTTTTCCTCGTTTCACATGCGCTTTCTCAATATTTGCTTCTAGCAGATAGTGCTGAGGATTCACAGTGACACACACAGGCCCTGCCCTCAGGGAACTCAGAATCTGTTTGGGGCAGTGGCTAATGGGAAAACACGTCCACTCACTACTTCACGTGGAAATATTTACTGATATTTATCACGCACTTCCCAAGTGCCAGGTACTCGTCTAGGACCTAGGGACATAACAGAGGGGAAACAAAGACAAAAAAACCTGCTCTTCTGGAGTTGTTATTTTAATGAGGTGGATAAAAAAAGTAAAATAAACAAGGAACTGTGTAATACAAGTGGCTGGTTGTGGTAAGTGTGAAGAAAAATAAACCAGAGTATTATCAGGCAGCTGTGTCTAGGGAGGTTTCTTCCTGTGTACTAGGTGAAACCCCAACCTGGATGGGGGGAGGGTTTTCAACTCTGAACGAGAAAGAATTCTTGAGCAGTTCAGATGAGTGTAGGTAAGGAAGGAATTCGTTAAAGTGAGAGTAGCAGGGAATGGCAGCCGCCTTGCAGGCAGTAGAGAGCAAAGAAGAGCCAAGGGAGGAAAGGTGAGTTCATTGAACTCCTGCTGGGCAGAGGACAAATTGCTTGCCAACTCCTAAAGCCAGAGTCACATGGCGTCCAGTGTCCGTTTGAATCTGTAAGGTGTGGGAACTTGGCCCCTACCACTCCAGGATTTCGGGGAGCCGCAGAGCACTGGATGGTGTGAAATTATGTTCTTAGAAGTTCCCAAAGGCAAAGAAAGGAGATTTTCAGACAGGTTACTAACGAGCATGATTATACAGCTGCAGTCCTGTCCAGGTCACCCAGGCGATGGGAACTTGCAAGCTCAAATCAGAGATCTCAGTAGCCCTTCCCTACTTGTCTGAAGTAGAACAGAGAGAGTGAAAACTTGTGCTTAATTAAGTGTAGAAAAAAGAACGAAATAGCAAAGTAACAAAGATGCTTACCACTGGAAGAGGGCAAACAAAACGCAGTAAGCTGAGCAGAGAGAAGTCTTTATTTAAGGTAAAAAGTACACATTCAAAGAACAGGGAGTGCAGGCAACCTCAGACTCAGAGGAGGTGCACGCAAAGGCTTAGGATTCTGTCTTTTAGTAAAGCTTTCAAGAATGGGGTAAAGGGTGGCAGGGGGGGTGGGTGGGCAGGCTTGAACTGTGTTCTTATGATGTCTGTCTCCTGTGAGAGGCATTATACCAACATCCACAGTTTGTCCTCTAGATATTCTGTAAGATAAACTTAACATAAGGAATTTCTTGATCCTGTTCTTCTGCAAGATAGTGGTTACCCTCAGTCCGTGGGGATGTATCATTTAGGACTGCTTTCCCTGCCTTAAGATAGGTTAGGTTATTGACTGGTTACCATGAAATATGTTAGAAATCTTACCTCCTAACTCTCTGTTGTTGTTTTTAATGGAATCTTAGCCTTAAGATGGAGTCTCTCCTGTTCTTACTATACTGTTTCTATCTCCACATTTGCATCATAGGCAGAAAAACTTAGTCAGGATGCTTGTCCAATATCCCTGCCCTACCTCAAGGGGAAGGGATAGAGTGATGGGTGATCTTAGGGTGATCAGGGAGCCCCTCTCTGAGAAGAAAACATTTCATCAGAGACCTGACTGAAGTGAGGGAGTCATACCCATGTCTGGGGGAACAGTGTTCCTGGAAGCAGGGAACCGCCAGGGCAAAGTCCTGGAGTTGGAAGTAGGCTGTAGTTGGGAGGGCTGGAGTGTCATGAGGGATGGGAATGGCCACCCAAAGTGAAGGCAGAGGGAGTAAGTACAGCAGGCCAGATCTGACAGGCCTTGGAAGCCAACGTAAAAGTTTGCCTTCTGGTTTAAGGAGGATGGGGAGCCACTGGAAAGTTTTCAGCAGGGGAGTGACATGATTTGATTTACACTTGTAAAGGTTTGCTCAGGCCGCCACCAGGAGAAAGGATTATGGGGTGGCCAACAGAGGGGCAAGGATGATGACTTAGACCAGGGCCAGAGCAGCAGGGAGGGGAGAGAGCCTGAATGAGGCAGAATTTAGAAGAGAAAATCAAGATCTGTCAAGTCAAGGACATTTATGGATCAGTCAGGGTGGTTTGCATATGGACTATAGTACTGTATTATTCAATTTTCCAGGTGTGATGATGGTACCGTGGTTGTGTAGAAGAATGCCCTTGCTCTTGAGAGATGTCTAGTGAAGTAACAGCAGTGAAATGTCACAAAATGACTGTAAGCAATTCTCAAACGGATCTATCTTTCTCTATATCTATCTACCTATAAAATATCAATAAATGTCTATATACATTCACCAATTTTTAACAATTAGCCATCTCTCTCTTTGTATTTCTCTGTATATCTATATCTATCTACGGAATAGATATATAGATAGATGATATAGATATATAGAGTGAGATGGCTAATTGTTAAAAACTGGTCAATCCATATAAAAAGGAGGGTATCGCTTGTACTTTTCTTTCAAATCTTGTGCACATTTAAAAACTTGTGAAAAACAAAAAATTGGAGAGGTGGAAGCATCTATTTTGGAGGTAGGCCAGACTTGCTGATGAGCTGGATCTGTGGAGTGAGGAGACACAGCTGCCCTCCCCATTGCCTAGGTTCCCATCTTGAGCTACTCTGTGGTGGGTGGAAGTCTTGATTTGAGATTGAGAGGGCTAGGTTGGCAGAGGGACTGGTGTGAAGGGGCAGATCAGCAGTTTAGGAAGGACACACTCAGAGGTCAGAGGCTTGTCAAGGAAACAGAAACCTCAGGAGATATTTCAACAAAGAGAATTGAATATAAGGATCAGAATAAACAGTAAGACTGGCCTAACCTCTCCAAAAATAGGTTTGTCCTGAAGGTGTTGGGATGTAGAGCTAGAGATCCAAGGAGGAGGATGGCCTGGTCCAGGCATGGGAGACACCAGGGATGCACTCACTGGAAGACAGGTGGGTACATGGACAATTGGATAAAGACAGTGGCCCTCTCTGGATACATCTGTTCAATTTAGCTTAAGCTGTGTGATGGATGGCAAAGGCCCATGGGGAATGGACCAGGCTGGGCTTGGAGTGGGTCATTCTGGGGCACACACTTTATTTTCTGGGTAGTTGGGCCACAAAGCACTAGATTAGGGTTGGGACGCATTTTTCAGAGACTTTTATTTGTAGAAGAGTTTCACCTTTTACTTACTTTATGCATTCATGGTGAAGGGTGGGGAAGCGGGGAGGAAGGGAGAAAGAGGGAAGGAGAGAGGAGGTGAGAAAGAGAATGAAAGAGAAAGAGGCATATTCACTTTTAAGGGTCCTGGGGTTTCAGAACAATCTTTGAGAACTCCTTCTTTCACATTTTGTGGCTGTCCCATAACTTGTGTGATTAATCCATGATTGTGGGGGTTCCAGCATGATTTGCTATTATAAGCAGTACTGTAGTGGACACCTTTGTTGCCAACTATTCTTCTGTACACACATGTACATAATGAAACTGTATTTTATTGTGCTTTCCTTCTCCCCCACTTTTTAACACCTCTGAAATCAGGATGCATTTTACAAATGATCGCATGTCAAAAATTAATGGGCATCTTTTTTTTTCTTTTTGGGTGGTTTGAAAGTAACAATGCATCTTACCATTGATGACCTCTTGCATTTGAATGATCTCTGGAATAACAATAATGCTCAGAGCAAACACCTGTTTAACACTTTAACACTGAATATGTGCCGAGGTAACTCTTACAATAGCCTGGGAGGTAGATGCGGTTATTGTTTCCATTTTTCTGTTGAGAAACTGAGTTCCAGGGGGGTTAAAGAACTTGCCCAAAGCCACATATCTAGGAAGTGATGGAGTGGGGATTACAACCCAGCCAGTAGCTCCAGAGTCTCTGTATATGTCTGAGGTTTCCAGTATTTGGTACCACGTTGAACACTGTAGCGGAGATGCCCCCCACCACCCCTCCTCCCCAGCCTTGTTTGTTCACAAGGGACCCCCTTCAGGCCACAGATAACTGGACCAGAGAGATAACAGTCCATCCAAGGGGCACCTTCGACATTCGGGGTTGCATTGTCCCCTAAACTGCAGCACATATAGCATGCCTGACCACTCCAGGCTTATAAATGCCTGTGCAGCAGGTCTCAAAGCCTGGCCCAGGGTCCCCTGGGAGTCCCTGAGACCTTTCGTCCATAAAACACAAAACTATTTTCATAACAATAGCAACATGTTTTTTGCCTATTTCACTCTCATTCTCTCTTGAGTGCACAATGTTTCCCAGAGGCACCACAACATGTGATGATGTCGTTGCCCTGCCAACTAATGGAGCGTGTGCGTCTGCATTCTTCTATCTTAAAATTGCCAGGTTTAAATTCTAGTACAGTAAACATCAGTAGGTATAGCCCACACAAATAAAAGCTCTTTGGAGTCCTCAATGCTTTTAAGAGGGTAAAAGGATACTGAGATCAAAAAGTTAAACATCTGCCCATAACAACCCTTTCCCAAGTCACCATGACAATCACAAAACCAACCTGCACATTTCCAAATGTCCCTGGGTGAGAATCTCAGCCATCAGCTGCTGAGAGCCAACTGGAGCCTCTGTCCTTCAGACATCTGTAAGAGGATGTTGAATTGGCTTTTTTCCAGGACCTCTAGAATTGCTCACAGGGCCCAAAGTTGGGGGCAAAAGTGGCCAACTGCCTGCTAGCTTAAGTTGGAGGCCAAAGATCGGGACCAGCCACCTACCCAAAGAACTCTATGAGAGGATACAGGGCTGCCCAACTTCCATCCCACCCCACCCTGCGAAAAAGGATGGCGTGGGGAAAGTAAGCACCAGCCTGTTTGCAGGGAAAGGAATGGGTAGAGTGCTCAAGAGAAACTAGACCTTTCTGTCCCCTAGGAACTTTGAATCAGGTTTCAGCCAAAGTTTTTCCCCTCAAACATTTGTTATGAAAATTTTTAATCTATGGAAAAGTTGAGAGAATAGTACACTATAAACTCCCACATACCCTCCACCTAGAAGCAGCGGTGGTAAACATTTCATGCCATTTGTTTTCTCTCTCTCTGAATACCCACGCATGCTTGCACACATGTGGCGTTTGCTGAACCTTCCTGAGTCTCGGCTCCTGAATACTTGTATATGCCCTTTAAGAAGAAGGACATTCATTCTCTTACAGAATGACAATACCATTATCACTCCTAAAACATGAGCAATCATGGAGATTTAATCATATGGGTAACTACTGAACCACTGTGTTGTATATCTGAGACCAATCTAAGATTGTATATCAATCAAACTTCCATTTTTTTTTTAAGTGAAAACAAAAAAAGAAGCCTGTAATGGAGACAGCATATTTCACTGCTTGGAGGAAGAGTTTGGTGTCAAAGATCTGGATCCAAGTCTCAGCTACTTCTTAGCTGCATCACCTCATACAAGTTATTGAACTTCCTATTCTACCATCTGTATCCCCATCTGTACAAGAGCAATAAAAACAATACCTACTGAGGGAGAAAAAAATGAGCCATCATTCCTCAAAATGACCTACTATCCAAGACTGTGTTTTAAAATGAATAAAAACGAGAACAACATTAAAGAACCTAGTGAAACTGTCACTAAGGTTCCCTATAGCCTTATCTGGTAGGTGAAAGGAAATGAACATCGATAGCAGGTCGGGGGGCAGTCGCTAAAAAAACAAAAGGAAATTATTATGTTTCTATCTCAAGGAAGTGAAGCTTCTCAATAAACGATTTCCATTCAGAATTGGGACTTGGCGACTGTCACAGGTCGATGACATTGGACCCTGATGACACAGAGCGTACTTGAGTACCAAGAGGAGCCAGATTAGGTGATTCCCAAAGATGCCTGAAATAACGGTTTCCCACTCCACTTGTTTTTCTAGAACCTGGACACCCGTCCCTCTGAAAAGTGGGCTTTGCCTGCCCTCTCCTGGGATCCGAGTGAGTTGCTTGTTAACTGTGGCGGAGATGCTGCTGCCTGTGCTTCTACCTCTGTGGTCAAACACTGGCACCGGGCTCCTGAGGTGCCATGTGAGAAGTCCCACTGCCGAGGCCACCACTAACCACATGGAGAGGCCACGTGAAGAAGCCCGGAGACAACATGGAGGCAGAGACAGCTGCCCACCCCGCCCCCAGCTGCTTCACTGTCCCAGCTTCCGCCAGCACCTGAGTGCAACCGAGACCCAAGCCAGAACTGCCCAGCTGGACGCTTCCCAAAATCCTGACCATAGACATGGTGAGATAATAGGCTCACTGTTATTGTTTTAAGCCGCTATGTTTTGGAGTGGTTGTTACCCGGCAATAGTAACTAAGAAAGAGGCTGGAGTGCAGAAAATAAGGAGCTTGCACAGAGTTACAGCCTCAAGAGCTGAGAATGGTCCTGTAACAACACCAGCAGCTCTAAGTATTCCTCCGTATGACCCCCTAGTCTCACCGGCATATGCAACTCATTGAATCCTCACGGAAGCCCTAGGAGACGAGTGTCATTATTATCTCCATTTTACACCTAGCAAACAGGACCCAGAGGACGGTAAGAAGGGAAACTGAACTCTTGAGCTAAGAATGTAACGTGAACCCCCGTTGTGGCTTCAGCCGCGGGTGTTAACCACTCAGCGTATTTGTAGTTCTATGACTTACCCCCCAGGCCACAGTGATTGGCGCTGGCACAGACACGTGATCTCATCGGACCAATTAGAGTCCGTCTCACTACTTCCGCGAGAGAAAGGTCCCCTCTCTTACCTGCAGAGCCTGGTGAGGCTACCTGTGGCCAGAGGCTGCTGGCAGCCGTCTAGGCAGCTGCCGCTGGAAAGAGGGAAGAGGAACGAAAAGAAGTGGGGTCCGTGGTGACGCTGGAGGACAGATGTGTCAGTTTTAGGAGAAGCCAGCCAAATGTGGATATTCAAATTACAAATTCCCCTTACAGTTTAAGCCATTAAGGTGGGCTTTTCTGTTACTTGTATCGAAGACTTAAAAGCCAATACTTGGAACACTGAGCAATCAGAATGGTCCATTGCTGTGCCGATACTGACACGTTTCTTACTGCCCCGTGCGGAGGTCTGCGAAGTCCTGGGGGAGGGACCAGGGCAGTTGGGGAGATCACGATGAGGGGCTTTTTGCTGGGCTGTGAGGCAGCCTGACCTACCAACCGATGCAGATGTATTTTAGCATCTCAACAATTGATAAAGCAAGATAGGCTGTCCAAGCTGAATATTTAACTTTGCTTGCTGAGACAACCCTCTTTTGATATGAGCTAGTGTGAATGGATTTCTGTTTGCTTCAACTGGAAAAGGAAAAAAGACATCCTTTCATGAAGCTGAGTCATGAATCAAACCTTTAGGAAAAAACAAATAGCAGTGAAAGCTCACTTTAACCGTATGAGGTCATTCCAACCTCGGGTCAGGCAGAAACGCTTTGGAAAGTTTGACCTTGAGCTGCCAAAGGGGCCACACCCTTTGGCCCAGAAATCCCACCCCTGGGACGCAGGAGGAAGTGCATCGCAGCATTATTTATAATGGGAGGAAATTGGAAACAGCTTCAATGTCTGGCAACACTGGCCCGTTGAGTAAACATCGGGCAAACATTAGAGATTGTGTTTACACAAAGATGTTTTAACAGGGGAACAGCTTACGTTTTAAGAGGGGAAAAAGCAAGACTGTATAAACAATTTGCTCACACAGTTATGTAAAACACACACACATTTTTAAAAGGTTGAATGGAAATATATCAAAATATGAACTACAATAATGATGTGGGACTTAGGTGGGGGCAGCTTTCTTTGTCTTTCTAGTTTTCTGTATTTTCCAAATAGTGCTTAAAGAACAATGAGCTCTGTCATTTTCAAAAGTTTTAACTTAGATCATGAACATTTCCATACAGATATAAAAACAGAGAGACAATAAACCACTGTGGGCCTATCACACAACTCCAAGAACCATCAACATCTTGCCATTTCATCTTCTTTCCCATCTCCATTTTTTTTTGAATATTTAAGAAAACCCCGTGATGGACATGGTGTTCATTCTTAAATAGTGCCAGAACATCTACATAAAGGTGGGAGTGCATTTCCTAACATAACTACGATGCCTTATAACATCTAACAAAATTAAATTCTTTAATATCATTTCATAGCCAAACCTTATTCAAGTTTCCCCAATTATCTCCAAAACATCTTTTGTGGGTGTTCTGTTTGAATTGGGATCCAGACAAAGGACATCCATTGTATTTGTTTCTGGTTTGTATATTATTATTTCCAAACAATAAAAGTCGTGGTGTGTGTTTGTAGTTCTATGAATTTTGACAAATGCATAGGATGTGTAACCACCTTTGCAAACAGAATCCAGGCACTTCTGTCATTCCCACAAGTGCCTGGGGCTTTGTAGTCAAGAGTGGTTGGTTTTTCTGTTTCTGTATCTTCTTTCCTAATGGGAGGAAAAGCAATTACTGGAGGTGGTTTAAGCCCTCCTGAAGTTAAGATTTTGAAGCACGGGGTTAAGTAGGAGACTCGGGTTCCATGGGCTCCAGTCCCGCCTCCAGCTTGGGGCTTTCCTGTTTTTGAGCCTCGGTTTCCTCATCAGTATTGGTGGGTGCAAGGAGGACCCAGTGAGTTAGAGAGGGCGTCCAGAAGCTTGCAGTGGTGGGTCTGACCTGCCCTTCCTTATCTACAGCCGCTGGGCTGAATCACCTTGTCCAGGCACCCAGCCTGCAGAGCAGCGCACCCTTTCCATCCTTGCCCTCCCTCTCCCCCACAGCCAGCCTGATGCTAAGTTCTGTGGTTTTTTCCCTTTAGTGTGACTGGAATTTGCTCCTTCACATGGCCCAGAGTCCCAGAGCCTGTCCCACCTGGGTCCCTGCCTGACCTCCAGCACTCTCTTGTGTCCCCTGGGATCCACCCCCACTTCAGCCCCACCCGCCCCCCAGCTTCCTGAATCTCCCCACACCTTCCTGTATCCTTCAGGATATCACAGAGGCCTCGCTGAGTGCCTCCCGGCCCTATATGACAAAATCATTTCCAGTAATAATCAGAAAATGAAATGAACAGAATTAATGGCCAGAAGAGTGCAAAGAGTGAACATTTTCTTTTCTTGAATCTCATATGTTAAATTATGCCAGTAAACAAAAAAATTTAAAAATAAACATTAGAAAAAAGAAAAAAAGCACTACTATTTATTCAAAGTTTATTGAGATTCAAAGTTTGAACTTGCATCTTTTGGTTACAGCCTGATGTAATAAAACTTTATGTAAATGAGGTTTTTTTCTTCTGGAGGAGAGAGAGCTTGGGAGGGAGGAACGGAGATGGAGACAGAGAGAGAGAGAGAGAGAGAGAGAGTGCGCTTGCCAGCACATTGCATTCCCAGGAAGGCTCAGCTCTGAGTCCACCTCCCAGACACTGGGCCCTGAGCACTTGGGGGGCACCCTGCAAGCCCCCAACCCCACCTCCATCAGGACTTAGACCAATGGCCTTGTGGAAATGTCACCTCCCCCTGCCCTGGCTCCTACAGACGACGTGTCTCTCCGCTCCCAGCCCACCTCCAAAGTCCAGCGCTGTGCTTGTCCCGCCCTCACCCACCGCCTGAGTTCTTTCCTGGTACGTGAGCAGACAGTCTGGAGTGTGCCTGGGGAGATGTGCTTGGCGACTGGGTGAAGGAACTGAGGCGGTGGCCAGGGTGTGCAGAGGTAAAAGCACATTATAATGACAGATTGAGGCCTGAGGGCTGGGAGTGTCCTGTTGATGGACGGCAAAGACAAGCATCATGATTGATTTTCCTAAAAATGCTAAAATACAAGGAGCATAGTAAAAACAAGAGGAACTCCATCCACCTTAAGGCTAAGATTCCATTGTTAAAAAGCAGAGAGTTGAGAAGTCAGATTCGTAACATCTTCTCTGGAATCAGACAATAACCCACCCAATCTTAAGGCAGGGCGGCCGTCAACTGATATGTCCCCAGTGCTTGAGGGTAACCACTGTCTTGGAGAAGGACAGAACAAATAAATCCCTTGTACTGGGTTTGGTTAACAGAATTAACTGGAGGACTAATAGAGGAGAGGAGACAGGGTGTCTCTCACCAGCAATAAGCATGTTGAGGCCACAAGTCAAGCCCGTGCCCAACAATTCCCCCTCTGCCCTTTGTCCCTTTCTTGGAAGCCTTAAAAGATAGAATCCCCAACCTTACACGCACCTTCTCCCTGAGGACGCCCGCACTTTCCTTTCTTTAAGTGCATACTGTCAACTAAAGCATTCTCACTGCCCAAATTATCACGTTTTGTCTCTTTGATATTTCATTGTATTTCCAAGTCTTCTCTCTGTCTCTACTTTACCCCTAATAAGTAGGGAGGGCTGCTCAGAGCTCAGATTTGGGCCTGAAAGTTCTCATCACCTGGGTGACCTGGAGGGAACTGCAACTCTGCCATCTGCTCTTAGCAGCCTGCCTGAAAATCTGCTTTCTTTGGGAAGTTCTCAGAACATAATCTCACTTGATCCTATACTCTGCAGCTCCCCCAAATCCTGGGGATAGGGGCTGGTCCCCACGCGGTGCAGATCCATGTGGACACAGGATGCAAGTAGCCCTGGCTTTAAGAGTTGGCAAGGGAATCTGCCCTAGGCCAAGAACTTCCCCTCTTTCCCTCTGTGCTTTCCTGTTCTCTGCTGCCTCCAAGGCAGCTGCCATTCCCTGCTGCTCTTGCTTTAATAAACTCCTTTCTTACCTATATATATACTTGTCTGACCTGTTCAAGAATTCTTTCTTGTCCAGAGTCAAGAACCCTCCCCCGTCCAGCTTGAGGTTTCACCTGGTGTTCAGGGAGAGACCTCCCCAGACGCCACTGCCCGGCAACACTGATTTTAAAGTTGGAGGGGTAAAAATATGGAGGTTCATTACAGTGTTGATTTTTTTAACTGCTTATTGAAATAAGTGCACATGCAAAAACCGTGCAAACCCTAAGGGTACAGCGGGGTGAATTTCCACCAGCTGAACACACTTGTGTTACCAGCTCCCAAACGAAGAAACATTTTCAGCCCCCTAGAACCTTCCCGGAGGCTCCTTTCCGTCCTGCCCCCACACTCTCCTCAAGGTCACCATCATTCTGACTTCTGGCTGCATAGATTGCTTTTTTCCTGTCTTGAATTTTATGTAAATGGAATAAAAATATATATTATTTAGTGTCTGGCTTTTTCAACATGGTGTGAGATTCATTCTTGTGTGTTTTCTCATTGTGGATTCCCTTGTGTAACTACACACAGTTTACTTATCCATTCTCCATTGGTGGCAAGGGAGTGAGCCAAGTGGAAAGAGGCCCCCAGGCAGAGGGAACAGCCAGTGCAAAGGTCCTGAGGTGGGAACATGTCTGTTATTTTAGAGAAACAGCAAGGACAGCCATGTGGCCGGAGAGAAGGAAGCAAGGTGGGAAGCAGAGGAGATGAGGTCAGAGGGGGAATGAGAAGCAGATGATGTGGAGTCTAATGGGCCACCTTGGGAGCCCTGGCTTTTGCACTGAGTGAGATGGAGCCACCAGAAGGTTCTGTGCAGGGGAAGACTTGATCGGACTTGGGTATTCAGTGTCCCTCTAGGTGGGTGAGAGAAGAGACCCGGGGCAGGGGCAGGAGCTGGAAATCCAGAGAGGACGGTGAGATGGATGGAAGCAGTTGGGGAAGCCAGAGGTGTTTAGACTCAGAATACACTCTTTTGTTTATGTTATTAGTGATATATTTTATTTATTTCTACCATCTCTGTGATTCTTCTGTCACCCTTTTTCCCACGATTTCCAGCCACCTCTCATGTAGGGTTCTTTAAAGTGGCCGCGTTCTTGGTTTTGTTGTGTTTCTTACTGTTTCTTTTACCCCTCTACTAGTTTCGAATCTATGTGCCATTTCTATTCTTTTTGTAGCCATCCTTGAAATTTTACCATGCACACTTTTTTTTTAATAATTTATTTTGGTATCATTAATCTACAGTTACATGTGCAATATTATGGTTATTAAACTCCCCACTTCATCAGGTCCCCCCCACCCACCCCATTACAGTCACTGTCCATCAGCGTAGTGAGATACCATGCACACTTTTAAAATTCAGGTGAGAGGTTTAAATAAGAATTTAACCATGATACCAAACACTACCTGGATTAGAGAGCACTTTATGCCCCCAATTCTACTTATATTGAAGTTGTCCAGAATTTCAGATTTCTGATTTCTTAGAACTATTTTTAACTTTATATTTGCAGATAATTTCAAATTTACGAAAAAAAATTGCAAGGCTAAGAATAGTACAAAGAATACTCATATACTTTTTACTCAAATGCATCAATTGTTAACATTTTTACCCCATTTGCTTTGTTGCTTAACTCTCTTTCTGTTATACATGTGTAGGTTTTTCCTGTACCATCAGTTACATCACAACACAGCCTTTTATTCCTAAATACTTCAGCTTGTGTTTCCTAAGAATGGGGATATTCACCTACATAACCACAGTACAAAGACTAACTTTAGTCAATTTAGTGTCAATACACAAAATTTCCCTAATCTACTATTTGTTTTCCAGTGTTGTCATTTCCCCAATAATGTTCTAATTTGTGTCATAATTTTTCCTCCAATACAGGATGAGACATCTTTTATAGGTAGAAGTGACAGAATTTGCTGATAGATTTGATGTAGGATATGAAGAAAAATGTCACATTACTGAAATGTTCTGGGGATTGGCTGGATGCAGAGGCACAGATGATGTACGTCAGGTCCGATCTCTGTTCCCCTCCCACCTCTGCCTCCCTTTGTGCTGGCTTCTTCTTCACACTAGCTCTTCCCTCATGGAAGCCCACAGGGCTCCAGGCCTGTGCCCTTCCAAGCCTGGGAGACCCCTCCCCAGTAGTCCAGCCACAGTCCCAGGGCTGATTCTTACCGGGCCAGCTTCAGGGACTTGCCCATTCCTGAACCAATCGCAAAGGCCAAGGGAAAGGGCTTCACTCATTGGCCAGGCAGGGAGTCTTTTCAGTGGGATCAGCCCTATGGCTCAGAGTAAAGGAGGCAGATTCTTCTAAAGAGAGAGAATGAGTGCTGGCTATACAAAACAGAACACAGTAAGGGCCTACATTATTTATAACACTAAATAATGGTTTACTGCTAGTGTTTCTCAAAGTGTGGTCACAGGTCAGCAGCGGCATGGCCCCTGAGAACATACTGGAAATACAAATTCTTGGTCCTTACTCCAGAGTTACTGGGCGTGGGGACCAGCAATCTGTCTTTTATTAAGCCCTACAGGTGATTCTGATACCCTCATTTTAGGATATAAGCTAAGTGGCTGTAACAAAGAGACTTCAAAATATGATGACTTAAATAAAAAAGTTCACTCTTACATAATTCTCCAAAGGGGAGATGATCTAGGCTGGCAATGTTGTGATCTAGGGATGGCTGGAAGTTCTTTCCACTTCGACATTCAGCTCTTCTGTAGGACCACCTTTGGAAGCAATCCCCTTCCATCGTATTATTGCATTTCATGATTTTTGGAATGGTTCAGATTGTGGACTCCGGAGCCAGACTGCCTAGGTTCAGTTCAGGCTCTGCCACTTAATAGCTGTGTGATCTTGGGTAAGTTTCCTTTACCTCTGTGTGCTTCACATGAGGAAAATGGAGATAATACTACCCATTTCCAAGGGCTGAGGTGAGAATTAAATAGTGCCTGGCACATAGGAAGCGCTATTTACGTATCAGCTCTGACGACGAGGAGGACGATGATGATCCCAGCCTACAGACCAAATGCGGGACTGGCTGGCGGTCGGAGCTCCCTGATGACCGTACGAGCATCGGGGCCACCAGGGGGCGAGCGCTGTGTGGGATGCACGGGCAGGAGGTGACCACCCGAGGGCGCTGCGGCGCTTGTCCCGCACCGTCTGGATTGTTTCCCTCTGGACATGCCGGAGGAGAACGTGTTGGTGCCGACCTGTGCCAAGGCCCCACAGCGCCTGGACTTGGGATTAGTGCCGAGGATTTAAGCAGGATAAAAGCTAGATCCTTGGCACACCCCCCAGGACCGGCGGGGGCTGAGAGGGATGTTTGTGGCTCTCAAGACCCCACCCCAGACTTCCAGGATGCTGAAATTCAACCTCAAAAATTTCCAGCACTGTTGGCCATCCCTGTCCCCATTCGTGGGACATTGATACAGCAAGGTGGTCGTGGGGGTGGGGGGGTGATTGGGAGGCACAGGGGCTTCCCAAGCACAGGCGTTTGAAGGAATGGGAACATTTTGGAATTGCCTACAATATTTGTTTGTGTTTTTCTTTGGTAAAATGTCCAGAGCTTTCAACAGATTCTCAAAGGTTCAGTTCAGCACTTTCTCTCTTCCTCCAGGAAGCCTTCCCTGATGTTCCCTCACACAGAGTAAAACCAGACCAGTGGGTGCCTCCTCTAGGCACCCACAGCCTCTGATCTTCCACATCTGGGCCTTCATTCCTCTGCCCATACATCCTCCACAACCCAGCACAGATTGGCATGTCTGGCAATGTGACTATGTCCCTCACTAGAGCTCCATGAAGGCAGAGATCAGGGATTTCTCAGGCACCAAGAATGTCACCAGTATTGTCCAACACTGGGACTGGCTTACCAAAAAAAAAAAGTAAAAGATATTTGCCTTCCTTACCCATAGGCCTTTGCAGATGCTGCTCCCTCCACCAGAACGTCCTCCTCCCCTGCATCACCTGGATCATTTCCCTGCATCATTCAGGTCTCAGAGATCTCCTCCGAGAGAGAGCCAGCCCTCCCTAGCTCCCACCTTCTAAGGCTGGGTTAAAGTTTGTTTGTGTTCCCAACACTCACTTGTTTTAAGGAAGGTAAATTACATAGAAAATATTTGTTGAATGAATGAGGGGTCAGTGTTTGGGCCGAGTTCCCTGTATTAGCTGAATCATCACTTCCTGACCTCCTCTGCAGATTCTCCCACACCCACCCCACCCCCGCTTTCAATGGCTTTATTGAGCTGCAGTTCACATGCTATACAACTCACCTATTCAAAGCGTACAATTCAATGGGTTAAGTACAGTTGTGTAGCCCTTGGAGCCCCTGTGGTCTCACACCCCTTCCAGCCAAGGCGCTTCTGGTAGGTGTTTTGACAAGGATAGAGCCTGCCCTCCTCCCTCACCCAGGAAGAGTGATCAGATAAAGAGCTAGATATAGCCATTTGCTCTCACCATCTGACAGCCACGCGTCTTAGGATTTCCAGGAGTCGTAAGGTTATGATAACAATCACTGAGCACTTGCTAGTGCCAGGTGCAGTTCTAAGCACTTTACATATAGAGCGATCCATTTTAACTGCTACCGACAGCCCTGTAGAGTAGGCACTATTAGTATAAGCCTCCTGGGGCACCAGGGGCTCTTGGGAGTTGGACTCCTCCCTGGGAGGTGGGCAAGGGGACAGGTCAAGAAGGAGCCCCCACTCCCCATTTACACAATTTGAACTGCATTGGGGAGATTAAACTGGTGGTTCATGGGCTACATATGATCCACAGGGTCATTAAAAAAAACCCCACAGGTTTAAATATATATATTATTTAAAACAGGTAGATTTCCCTTTCTTTTCCAACCATCCCAACCCTTAGGCAGAATGCCCCTGGTTGTGTATTCTTTTTATACATTTTTTTTATCCTGCACCTGCTCCCTCTTACATCATTTGTCTGGGCCCTGAAGCATTGGTCTTTGAGACCCTAACACTAACAGGTGGGAGAGACATGGCTCAGGTATACAGTCTTCGGTTTTCTTTTGTTTCAGTGCCAAGGAAACCCTCCACTCTGCCCCTGTGCCTTGGCATTATGCCCTTCCAGAATTTTTGTTCTTTTTTAGGAGAGGGGAATTTTGGACTCCTCCTCCTCCCATGGCCAGGAAGTAGGCAGGAGCCCCTGGGGGTCCGTGCTGGGGACTGTACCTCACACACACAGCTCGGTCCCACACCCAGCCCTAGCGCAGGCCATCCACCAGGGCTGCCATTCCTGTTCCGCCACAGCCAAATCCCAACTGGAGGCCCTTCCAGGGACTCTGGCCACCACCTCCTCCTCATGTCCCACTTGTCTCAGAATAGCTTTTGACTTCTTGGGGAGTAGGGGAAATCTGGGTCCCTTCTAGCTGAGAAAAGAAGGATTGCCTGAGCAGGGCCTGAGGTTACCCCATCCCATCCCGCCCCGGGGCTCTACAGAGAGGAAGCAGCTCCCACAGGATTTGTTGAGAGGGCCACTAGTATAAAATATCCAGAGGCAAGAGATCTCTCAAGCTTAGAGAGATAATGAAACAGAGAGATACGAAAAGAGCGAGACACAGAAACAGAGACTAAAGACAGAAAGACACAGAGACGCAGAATCAGGCAGAGAAAAAGCAGCAGAAGGACCAGAGAAGAAAGAGAAGCAGTCATGGGAGAGAGACCGAGAGGGACAGACTAAGTAACAGAGGCACGGAAATTAATCGACAGACATGGAGTCAGAGACGGAAAGAGCATGTAATTTAGTAAATCAGAACAAAGTCTAGAGCTGGACTTTGAAAGACACAGGCAGACAGAGGCAGAAGGTACAAAATAGGTGTTTTTTAATTGAAAATTGTTATAAAAAGGAGAGGTAATGTGAAGGGGGCTATGGGGCCCTGTGGTGTTGACAAGAGAGGTTGGAATGGCCGGAGCAGTGAAGGGCGTTCCTCTTTCTGTGTGTGTCTGTGTGTCTGTGTGTCTGTGTCTGTGTGTGTGTACACGTGCACAGACGTGGGATGGGCGGCCTGAGTCTCAGGGCTTCAGGCCCGGGGCCGGGCAGGCATGCAGTGGTGCGGCTGGTGCGAAGGTGCGAATCCTGGGCGGCAGACACAGCGGAAGGAGCCATCGGTGTTGACACAGCGCGCGTTGATGCAGAGCGGGGAGGTGGCCTCATCCTCATCACACTCATTGATGTCTGGGGAGGGTGTTAAAAAGAGCGCTTCTCAGGGCCTGGGACCAGGGAGCGTGCCTCCCTGGCCCCTGACGCTCCTGGGGCAGAGGCATCCGGACCCTGAGCCTCCTGTTTGGAGTAGACTCCAGCCTCTACCACCTGCTGGCTGTGTGAGCCTGGGCACGTGGCTTAACCTTTCTGTGCCTCAGAGTTGTGTTCTATAAAACGGGTCTGATAGCCCCTAGGTAGGTTACTAGGTTTTTGTTAGGAAAATAATACTGATCATGCTATCAACAATAAATGCTTACTCTCTACCAGACATTGTTTTAAGCACACTACATGTACTAACTTTAACCTCCTAATAACCCTGGGGGGTAGGTACTGTGATCCTGTCTTACATATGAGTAAACTGAGGTCTGGCGCGGGGACATCCCTGGCACAATGTCGTACCACAAACCCACTCTCTGCCCAGTGGATTTTCAAACCAGCTCTCAAAGCCTCTGAGTGTCCGGTCTCCTGCTATTTCTTGACTGTGATAACCCGGGGAACTCAATTATATTTTCTGAGCCTTGGTTTATACAGTTACTAAGTGCCTTTGTAAATCAGTAGTAATGATGTTCATAGCCTCTACAGCTATGCTTATTCAGATAAAAAAAATTAAGCAAGGAACAGTGACCTGTTCAGGGTCACAGAGCAAGTTGTTGGGTCTACCTGAGGTCTCTCTGACACTCCCAAAGTCCTTGATTGTAACCACAGACTGCTTTACTACTAAAAAAGGCCGACATGTTTCATACTCGCACTTTACAGATGGGAAGACTGAAGCTCTCCAAAGTGGTGAAGCAAATTGCCTCTGGTGGCATTGGGACTCCTTAGAAATCACACCCGAAGGGCTCTACCCTTCTCTTCTGCTTCCAGCCTGACCCAAACCTGCTCAAGGTCAGCTTTCCTCGCAGCTTGACTGCACCTTCCTCAGGCAAGCTCTGTCCCTGGGCAGGAATTACTTCCTGCTGCCTCTGGGTTGGCCCGACCCCTTGGCGTCCCTCACTCCCCAGCTCTAGTCAGGGCTGCCACCCTCTCTCTCCACGCACGCTGGCCCTGGTCTGCCCCTCACCGACACAGGCCATGCGGGTCGTGTCCAAGCGGTAGCCATTGAAGCAGTCGCAGGTGAAGCCCTCGGGGACACGCACGCAGCGGCCATGGGCACAGCCATCCAGGATCCCGCACTCCTCTGCCTCCAGCCCCTCGTAGGACCCAGCCAGGGCACCTGCAGAGAACGGAGGGACTCCGTGGTTGGGGGTCACTGCCTTTGGTCTTTAACCCCCCACAGTGGGGCACATCCCTGGTTCCATGTGTTCTCTTCTAAAGTGTCCATCCCACTCCAGGGCTGTGGGGGCCACTGTGGCACCAGGAGGTTGGCCTCGTTCTGCTCCCCATGCTTTTCCTCTGTCCTCTTCTGTCTTGGTAGCTCTACAAGTACGTCGCTGTTCGTCTTCATCACTGCTCTCTGACACTCTGCCTGTGTTCTCCCATCCCAGGCCTGTCTTCCCCTGGCTTCTTTTTGTTTCTCTCTCTCTCTCTCTCCTTCCCTCCCTGCCTTGTTCTCTCTGCACACCTCACCCCTCATCTCAGTCTCCATCACTCTGCCTGTGGTGCTCACCAGCATAGCTTCTGCCTTCGGGGGAATCCTCGGGCTCAGGGAAGGAGCCACGGGTGTCACGGGACCGATAGCGCCAGCGGGTCCCCCGGCTGGGTGGGGCAGGAGCCTCAGAGTCACCATACGGGCCACTGTCGTCCTCAAAATCAGGCATGTCAAAGGGTGGCCCCCCGTAGGGGGCCTCTCGGCGGGCGAAGGGCCCAGGTGCATAGGGGTCGTAGGGTAGCACAGGTGGTGGGAACAACTCGGGCCCATATGGAAGGCCCTGGTAAGGTGGACCTAGGTCTGGACCATACTCGTATGGAAGTCCAAAGCCACCTGGCCGCGGGGGGCTGTATGCAGGGGGGCGCAGCACATTGCACAAGGCTTCAAAGTCATCTGTGAACAGAGCCAGGCCTAGTAGTCAGCCCCTGATTGCTTTGGCACCCACCTTTCATAACCCCCCTCTGGGAAGAGAAGCCCGGAGGAGAGGGTGGGGGGTCTTCAAAGGAGGGGCTCAGATTGCAGGTTTGGGATCAGGGGCTCTGGAGCCAGGACTGAGGGTCTGAAGGCTGAGACTGGGGTTCCAGGGTGCTGGGATCAAGCGTACTAAGGACTGCTGCTAGGAATCAGGGTCCAAGTGCTGGTTTTGCGGGGTCCTGTGGAAGTTTGGGCTAGGGGCCTACAGAAATGGGATGGGGGTGTTTTAGGGACCAGCACTGGGAAGTGCCAGGGGCTGCCACTGGGGGTCTGAGGGGCCAGGATGCACGGGAGGGGATCTGTGCTAGGGAACCTGGAGGTCTGAGGGACTAGGGTTTTTGGGTCTGGGCTCCCAAGGGCTGAGCAGTGGGGCACTCAGGGATTTTAAGAGCCAAGACTTGGCAAATTCTGGGGCTGTGTGTTTGCACCTGGATGTAGGTGTCCAAGGGACTGGGACTTGGACATCTGTGGGCTACAACCAGGGAGTCTGTGGGCCAGGATAGCAGGGACTAATTGGTACTAGAGACCTAAGGGTCCAGGATTTGGACAAGGGGATCTCATGGGCTGCTATGGGGTCCTAGAGACCAGGAGTTGGCTGTCTGAGAGACCAGACCTTGGGGGCCTTTGGGGACTGGAACTGCGGGACCTGCTGAGTCAGGCCTTGGGTTTCTGTGGTTGAAACTAGGAGGTCTTTGGGATTTGACCTGGGGTCTAAGGGACCAAGACTTAGACATGAGCTGGAACACAGGGGACTGATAGGCCAGGATTGGGGTGATCTGGGAGTCTAAGACTGGGATCTGAAGGCCTGGATTTGGAGCCTGAGGGGCAGGGGGCAGTACCTGAATCCTGGGCGGGGCAGAGGGCACAGTCCATGCCCCAGGCCTCGCCGTAGAGGCAGCAGCACTCTGTGTAGGTGGCCTGGCGGTCCAGCCGAGGGCGACTACACACGAGGTCAGCCCCCACTTCCTGCCAGCACACTCCCAGATTGTCATCTGAGGGCAGAGACGGTGTGCCTCAGGGTGGGGCTGGCACTTGGGTTCTCCGGATTGCTCAGCCTCTCCTCTGCTGGAGCAGCCCAGCCACCCTCTGCGTATCACCAAATCCCTGTCAGCTGTGATCTGACTCCTGGAAGCCTTCCTAGGTAGCTGAAGGTGAGGATAGGGCTTGGTGTGGCGTGACTCATAGAGGTGTCGGATGGTTGGGAGGTAGACTCGAGGGGCTTCTATCCAGGTCTGGCCTCCGGAGGGCTCCCTGACCTCAGGAAGCTACTTTTCCTCTGGGAGCATTGTTTGAGTAACATCTCAGGGTATGCGGGATGTTGTAGCAACAGGAAGTGTGAAGCCAAGAGTTTGGGTCAGTGGGCAGAGAGGAAGAAAGGATCCGGAGAGATAGAGACAAATATATCCAGAGTCAGACTCCAAGAAAAACAAGCAAGCAAAGATGCAGAGAGGCAGAAACAGAAACAAAAACCCAGCGAGCATCAGAAATTCAGAGAAAAACATGAAGACAGAAACCCATGGAGAGGTGCAAAGAGACAGATATACAGGGAAATAATACGAGGAAGCATGTCTTTAGCACTTAATAAGACCAGGCCTATTCTGTCCTTAAAAAGAAAATTCGTCCCAAGCACCCTATAAGGTAGGGGCTATTGTCAACCACCCAATGTGCAGAAAGGAAGCTGGGGTCCACGAGGCAATAAGAAACGTGCACGTGTACACACGGCCAGCAAGTTGCAGGCTCCTCTAAAAGCCTTGGCCTTTAGCCACCAGGCGGGCTGCCCTGAGAGTCGGACACCTAAACATGATAAATGCAGCTTGAGGGGGCGGGGCAGAGCTATGCGTAGGGGCGTGGCCTTTTTGGAAGGCGTGGCCTGGCGCCGGGTGAGGGAGCCTAGGGAGCATGGGGAGGGGCGGGGCGGGCTTGGGGGCGGGGTTACCGAGGCTCTGGCTCTCGTTGGAGACGCAGCGGCGCCGCGAGCCGTCCAGCACCAGTGGGGGCTCGCAAGTGCAGTGATAGGAGCCCACGGTGTTGACGCAGAGGCCGCCCTCGCAAGCCGGCTCCTCATCCGCGCACTCGTCATTGTCTAGGGAGGCCCGGAGGGAGTGGTTAAGGAGCAGCCCTCTATCCTTTCCCATTTCCCCAGCGTATTGACTCTGATAGATGGAGTCTAGACTGCAGGAACGACTTCCTGCTGGTGTGGCCACATTCCAGCTGGCGTGGTAGAAGGCCGGGGAGAGTCCCGAAGGGGTGGGGAGGACGGTGGAGGGAGGGCTCCTACCAATGCACTCGAGACGCTGGGCATGGTAGTAGTAGCCGTTGCTGCAATAACATGAGTAGCCTGGGGCCGTGTTCACGCACACGCCGCTCTTGCACACCTGGTCTCGGAAGAGCTGGCACTCGTCCACGTCTGCGGGAAGGATGGTCAGAGATGTGCCCCCGACCAAGAGAGCTGGGGAGCGGGCCAGGGTGTGGGGCGCTGGATGGGGGGGAATGTGGCTGCGAGGCATACCCAGGGAAGAGAGAGTCAGAGATACGGCGATAGAGACCTAGAGGTAGACACGGAGGAAGATGGAGCCCAAGTGACAGCGCACGTGCGTTAAGGAGACGGAGAAACAGCGTGAGAGACCATAAAGAAAACAGATAGAATTGAGAGGGCGCGGCGGCTGGGGGCTGAGTGTGGGTGGGGCTTGAAGTCTGGCCTTACCTCTCCGGAGGTTCGGGTCTCCACTGGGTGCCAGGTAGCCCCGGCCATGCGGGCACAGTGACTGATACTCGGCTGTGCACAGAGACAAGGCTAAGCCCATACTCCTCCTCTGCCCAAGCCCTTGCCCTGGGCCTTCTCACACCCACTGTTGTCAGGGCTTGCCCCCTGCTGACCCTTCGCCACCCAAGTCTTCAGCCTCATGCCCACCCAACTGGCAATACCAGCACCTAAGCCCCACCTCCAAAGGTGCCTCCTGTCCCAGTCCCTTGCCTACCTCTACTCGAACCCTCAGCCCTGCAGCCACCCAGCAGCCCACACGCACCTGTCTCAGGGCTCGGGCACTGCTGGATGCGGCAGCCACTGCCCCAGCCCTCACCGACGGTGCAGCAGCATTCCTGCCACGTCACATTCCGTGCCAGGATGTTGTCACATGCGTCTGGAGCCGCTGTGTCGAAGTAGCACTCCCGGTGCCCGCTGCCCACAGAGCCCTGCCGGGGTGGGCTAGGTCGGCGGGGCGGGGATGGTGGGGGTGACCTGGCAGGCAGACCTGGGCTGGCAGGTGCCGGGGGCTGTGAACCTGGGAATGTGCCTGTGGAGACAAGAGGCTTTAGCCCCGTATGGGCTGAGCCTCTAGCTCCCAGGTTACAGAGGGGGAAACTGAGGTCCAAAGGGCCCCCAACCATTAGTGGCAGAGCCAGACTCCACACCGCTCACCATCGGTCATGTTTCTCTCTCCCATTCTCACCTCCTGTCATTTCTGCATCTCTTGCCTCCCCACCTAACACTCTGCCAGATTGTCACGATCTGGTGGTAGCTCTGCTTGCCCCCACTGGCTTGTAAACCCCCTGAAGACAGCGTGGTCTTTCCTGGTCACTACTGTGTCCCCAGTGCCCAGAAGAGGATCTAAACACAGTGGATGATCTGTGAACATTTGCTGAATGAAGAAGTCTGGTAGAGTCAGGGCCAGGATCTAGTTCCGACACCAAGTCCCACTACCTATGTTAATCCAAGTGTTCGGAGTTTTTTATTGTTTAAAACTAGTATTTAACTGATGGCAGCTGTCCACATGTAGAATGGTTAGACCACATCATTTTTCTGTGGGGCCAGCAGCCATTGGTTAAACAGACACATCAGTCTCACCAGCAGAAGTCCGTGAGAGAACACAGCGTCCAGTCATCGGGTCAAACTCCTCAGGGCTGGTGGGACAGACACAGAGGAAGGAACCTTCGACATTCTCACACAGGGCAGCTCCACACACACCCTGCAGCGTTTCACACTCATTCACATCTGTGAGCAAGAGACAACAGGGGAGAGGAAGTTAGTGGCTGTAAACTTCTGCGATTCCAAAGGTCTACAAGTCTAAGTTTTCAAAGATAATGAGTATTTCTAATGGCCCAGACCCCATCATCCACTTATCTTCTGGTGAAAAACCCTACATTTCCCATGGGCTCTCGGCTCTTCCATTTTCAATTCAGGTTTTTTTAGTAGGGATAAATCTACTTTGAGGGGCTGGGCACAAGTCCCAGGTGTGGTCAACCAGATTATTGCCTTTCTCTGGTTCAGAGATAATACTGACACAGCAGGGCAAATCAAAGCCTGTCCTGGGACTTTTGCTAGAAATATTGAGAAAGGGCCTCCCTCTCTAGCTATTGGATTACCAAGTTGAGGATGTGTGCTCAGAGGTGCTAGTAACTCCTTTGCCACTGTGAAAAGAATGTGCCTAAAAACAAGTGCAATAGAGGAAAGCAGAGTTGAGAGAGAGAGCCAGCTAGCCTTGTTACAGTTCCTGGATCCAAGTATGCCTGAAGTTCAGATATATCCCTGGACTTCACAGTTTTAATTCCCTTTAAAGAAATAAAGCCTGTTGTGTTTGCATTTGTCAAAACTTAAAGAATGCATAGTCATGCCTTTCACTGTATGTAAATTGAACCTCAAATGAAAATATCTATAAACACCTATTGAACTCTGGTTTATGATATACACATTGAAGAATTTAGGGAGAAGTGTGCTGATACTTGTAATTTAATTTTAAGTCTATCCCCAAAATTAGGTGGATAGTGGATAAATATGTGAGGAAACAAGTATAATAAATGATAGTTATAGAATAAGGTCATGGGTGTATAGAGATGTTCATTCTACAGGTCTTTTAATTCGCTGTATATTTAGAAATTTTTCTCATAAAGTGTTGGGGAAATAAAGAATGTTTATATACACTTAAAATTATGCATTTTACATACTTTATGCATATATTTTTTAAATGCTTCCCCCTCCACAAATAAAATAGGAATGAATAGGGTGTCTCTTGCTTGCAACCAGAACCGTCCTGACTGATATGGTTATGATGTATATTCCAAGGTCTAAATTCCACAACCCTAAGGTTCACATTTTTTCAGATCTGTGGAGAGGAGCTGGGCCTGACCAACCTCGTCCCCATCCTCTAGCCCCACACACCCCCTGGAGCCCCGTACCCACGCAGTGACGCCCATCCCTTGCCCCCTCGTATCCCTGGTCACAGAGGCACTGGAAGGAGCCGGGCAGGTTCTGGCACACAGCATGAGCTCCACAGAAGGACCGGTTCCGGCATTCGTCCACATCTGTAACCACCAGACAGTCAGGGCATTGCTGGATCTTCTATCCCCCGCACATCTCACCCAATGACCTGCAGAGACCCACCCTGGCATCCGCCTCCTGGTGTGGGCTGATAGCCAGGGTCACAGGCTGGCATGCAGCGGTAGGAGCCAGGAGTGTTCTCACAGCGCTGGGCTCCACAGATCGCTGGGCCATATTCTTGGCACTCGTCCACATCTGCAAAAGAGTGGGGAGGCGATGGAAGGAGGGGAGAGGAGTTACAGGCCTGGACTCAGGTTCCTGACTTCACTTCCAGTTGCCAAGGCAGAGTCTCTGAGAATCTGCTATTCTAGGAGTCTGAGCTTCAGAAGCATTGATAATTCTCAAGGCCTCGTTGTCATTTCTTGCATAGCCCAAACGTGGTCCCACCCTCAGGGCCTTTGCACTTGTTCTCGCTTTCAAGAACACTGCTCCCTCAGCTACTGCATGGCTCCCTCCCTCACTTCACTCAGGTGTCTAGGTCAAGCCCTCCTAGTGCCCCTGCCCCACTGCCGGTCATCTCTGTCCATTTATCCTTCTTTATTTTCCTTCTTGAACTTGACATTATATTCACATATGTATTGGTATGTCAGCTGTCATCTCCTGAGAGTGTAAACTCTACAGGAGCAGAGAGCTGTGTCTGTCCTGTTCCCCACTGTACCTGACACACAGTAGGGGCCCCAAAATTGTTTGCTGAATTAATCTTGAATGAATTTACATATTTATTTTCTGTCTCCCCCCCACCCCAAGAATGTCAGCTCCATGAGGGCAGAGGTCTTGTTTGATTAATTTCCCGTTGTGCCCCCAGGATCTGGCATACAGCAGGTACTTAATCAATTCTTGTGGCATTAATTAATGAGATCCCCCGAAACTAGGTTTCTATGAATCAGAGGTCTGGCAGCCAGAGAACCAAAGACAGCCCACGGTCATTTCATTTGTTCCAGAAACTGCTGACCCACGCACCATGCAAAACGAATCTTGTATTAACCCTAGCCTCCAGTCTGGGTCAGTGCCCTGCTGGAGCCTGGGGGAAATGGAGCAGGGGGTTGGGAGGTAAAGGGTGGGTGGGGCCATTGAGAGGTGGGGGGAAGGCATGGAAAACTGCAGAGTGTTCAAGGCGCAAGTCTGAGGGCGTAGCAAAGACTGGAAGTGTGGGCTAAATGTTCCGAGGGCTGGCGAAATCTAAGGGATGGGGACGGCCAGAATCTGGAGAGAATTTGGAAGGGCAGGGGTGAGCGTGGAGAAACGTCAGGAAATTTCACATGTGGAAGGATGGGGCACAGGTTATCCAGGGTTAGGCCTCTTTGGAGGGCAGCTGGAAGTAGGGCGAGTGGTAGAAGGTGGAAAAGGGCAGGCCCAGAGAGAAAGGGCCTGAAGAGAAACAGTTTTGATCCAGAGGCCGATTGCGAGGGTGGGGCACTGACAGTTCTCACTGGGGTATAGTCTGAGATGGGGACTGTGCCCAGGGCAGAGGGGGCATGGGCTGCTTCTGGGGGCTACTGTCTTTCCCTCACCCTCCCTCTTGCCTCCAGATGAAAACAGGGCACATTGGTGGCTTATTTCCATCACAGATACGGGAGAGAGCTAAGTGCATTGGTGAGGGCCGTTCCCCTCCCCCATGTCCACAAGACTAGGTGCCACTCCTCGGTCTCAAGGGAGCCGACTCCTGGAACTCGTCATGGGGCCTGGGGGTGGGTGGGTAGGCTCACCGTCACAGGTGCCCTCGGGGCCCGCGTGGTAGCCAGGATCGCAGTCGCGGACACAGCGGTAGGAGCCAGGGGAATTTTCACAACGCTGGGACCCGCACAGGGCTGGGCCCCGCTCTCGACATTCGTCCACGTCTGAGGGGGCAGGCAGAGCAGTGAGTTGGAGGACGCAGGGGAGGCAAGGGGGTAGGGGAGAAAAGGTGGAGGAGTCAAGGAGAGAAGAGGGGAGTAAGAAGGGGGAGGCGGGGTAAGCAGGTGGGAGGCAGAGCGGGGTGACAAACGGGGGAGACATGGAGGCGAGCGGGGAGGGATCAGGCCGCGGTGGGGCCTCTCACCGAGGCAGGAGGCGAGGTCTGGGCCGGCGCGGTGTCCAGGAGGACAGACGCACTCGAAGGAGCCGTCAGTGTTGGTACAGATGCCGCTCTGGCAGAGGTCCTCCTCGCTGCACTCGTCCACGTCTGCGACACCGAGAGTCGGGAACTGCGCACCTCCTCCCCTGCCCAATACCCCAGGCCACGCCCCCACCCTTTCCCCGCCCCTCTGACTCCGGGCCCCAAAGTCTTCCTCCACCTGCCTTGCTCCCCTGCAAGCCCCACCCCTCCGGCGGGCTTAGGACGGGTCCTTTCGGTTCACTGCCCAATTTACCCAGACTCCGCCCTTTCCGTTCCTTTTGTCTCCAAGCCCCGCCCTTCCCGATTCCACTCGCGGAGGCTCCCCGTGATGCATTAAGACCCCGGCCAAAAACTCAAGACTCCTCATTCCATCCAGTTTAACTTGTCCTGCCTTTTCCTGGTATATGTCCACCCTTTCCCGGTCCTGGCCCAGCCTGGGTACGGACCGAGGCAAGAGGCTCCGCGGGGTCCGGGCCGGTAGCCGGGGGCACAAGTACAGGCGAAGGAGCCGTCGGTGTTGAGGCACTCGCCGTGGGGGAAGCAGAAGTCGCCCTCTAGGCACTCGTTCACGTCTAGGGTTCGCGAGAGAGAGGTCTGCGGTGTCACTGCCCACCAAGAAGCAACCCTGTCGCCACGCCACAGCCCAGATTGGCGGTTTCTTAGCCCCACCCCAGCTTTCACCTCCCGGCAGGCTTTGCCTAGGAACCAGCCTCCATGGCCAGGCTCTCCACCCTACCCACCTGCACAGGGCCCGGGCCGGCCAGGCGGCGCCCGGTAGCCCGGCGCACAGCTGCAGCGGAAGGAACCTTCTGTGTTAGTGCAGTGGCCATGGGGACCGCAGGAGGCGCCCGAACTGCATTCGTCCACATCTGCGGAACGGGGATTTCAGAAGGGGCGCAGCCCAGGGACACACTGGACCAAAAGATCCCCCTGAGTCAAAGGAGTCTGGAGAAGTTGGTGGGAAGTATCTTGGGTTGGATATGAGGTGAGCGCCCCATGGCAGAAGTAGGTTGGGGAAACCAACATTCCCTGATTCTGGGCACCACGACTGGGGGTCCTGTAGATCTGGGTTTCTGAGAGCTCCCAGCGCTAGGATCCTGCAACCAGGTGAAGGGACTCTGGACTGGAACAGGGGTCAGAAATTAATTAGGGTTAAGAGGTCAGGTATTATAAGCCAGGATCATTGGATGGCATTCCGATGAATCGGGTCAGAGTCAGTGACTCGAATCTGAGACCACTTTGGGTCAGCAGTTACAGTCAGGGTCCAGAATCCTGCCCCCTAGTCAGGGATCATGAACTCAGTCAGGTCCTAGGGTAGGTATTCCAAGAAGGCCCAGGGGCAGTGAAAGGATCAAGGGTCACACAGAGTCAGGGGTTGAGGTCAGGAGTTATGGTTAGGTCAAATGTCACAGTCAAGTCGAGGCTTCAAAAGTCACATTCAGGCTCAAGGGTCATGGTCCAGGTCAAGACTTACAGTCTGGTTAAGGGGCCCATAGTCTAGGTCAAGAGTCACAGTCAGACCCTGGGGTTGTGCTGCAGGTAAGGGGATTGAGGTCCAGGTCAGGAAGTTATGGGCTAGGTCTTAGTTGGGCCAAGAAGGGGTCACAATCTGGGTCAGGGATCATGATGCAGGTCTAAGATCATAGCCAGGGCCTAATCTCACCAGTGCATCGGCCACGGTGCAGGTGGTAGCCAGCAGGGCAGGCCCTGCACTGGAAGGAGCCAGGCGAGTTCACACACTCCTGCCCAGGACATGCCAGATGGTTCTCACACTCATCCACATCTGGGGGCAGGCGAGAGGGTAATCTTGAAGGAGCAGCCCAAAGCTCCTCTCACCCACCCACACTCCTCCCTCCCTCCCCGGCCTCACCCTCGCACTCAGAGCCAGCAGCATTGGGTTGGAAGCCTGTGGGGCAGACGCACTGGAAGCTGCCTTCTGTGTTCTCACACCGGCCATAGGCACAGGGCGGCGGGCTACGGGCACACTCGTCCACATCTGGGGCAGAGGGGACCAGTAGGGTGGAGGGAGTGGCCTGGACCCACTCCTCTCGCCATCACCACCCAGCCTAGCATTCCAGTCTGGAGGCAGAGTCCTAGAATTTGCTCAAGCCGCTTCCTCCTCCCAGGAGGACGGACCCCTTCCCCATTCCCCATGAATGGTCTCTCCAGGTGCCAGTGAGCCTAGGGCACCACTGCCTGCAGGTTGTCTTCCCTTCCTCAGAGTTGTGCTCTCCTCAGGATCCCCACAAGCACAAGAGTATGATCCAAGAAGGAGGGATGGAGAGCACCCTCATATTTGGAGAAAGGGGAAAAGACTCTGCAGTCACATCTTCCCCACCCTCTTGGTACCCGCACCCAATGCCTCCACCCTCCATCACTGAGTCCCACCACCCTGCTTCTGTGTGACCCAGTCATGTCTCTCTCCAGTCCTCACAGCAAATGGGGACGGAGGAGGCTTGGACTCAGCACCCTCACCTTGGCAGGCGGCCCCTGGCCCTCGGGAGCGGAAGCCAGCAGGGCAGGCACAGTGAAAGGAGCCAGCCGTGTTGTCACAGCGGCCAGGCCCGCAGGGCGGTGGTTCCTGGACGCACTCATCCACATCCTCTTCACACGCCGAGCCCCGGAAGCCAGCCGGGCAAACACAGTGGAAAGAGCCAGGCAGGTTCTCACAGACCCCTCGGCCACACAGGCCTGGGCTCTGGATGCACTCGTCCACATCTACACAGGCAAGGGGCTCAGGGTCACACCTGCTTTTGGTTGCCTTCTAACCGCCCACTCTGCTCCCCATCCTCTGTCACTCTGACTCTCCAGCCTCCATCACTCGCCTCCCTGTCCCAGCACTCTGCTCCCAGTCCTCCATTATTCTGCCTCCCTGTCTCCATCATTCTGCCATCCTGTCCGCCATCATTTGAACTCTTCATGCCCCATCCCTCTTGTCTCCATCCTCCGTGACTCAGCCTTTCTGTTTCCGAGCAGTTGTCCTCTCCATCCACTTGTCATTCCATCTCTACAGCCATCAGGCTGGTCTCTGTCTCCCGTGAATCAGTCTCCCTCTGCTTCATTGCCCAGTCTCTCCACCCCTTACCCTTGGCCGAACATCCCCTGCCCCTCTACCCCACCCAGTTCCTCACCCTGACAGCCGGCTCCGTGGAGCGCAGCCTGGTACCCAGCGGGGCACACGCACAGGAAGCTGCCTGGTGTGTTCTCGCAGTGCCCGCGGTCACACGGCGGCGGTACGCGGTGGCACTCGTCCACGTCTGAGGGCACAAACCTGGCGGCTGAGACTGGAGCAGACAGTCCTTCTCCCCACCCACGCCCGACGGCGCTGGGGGGTGGGGAGGGCAGGGATGGAGCCAAGCTTGGATGGGGGCCTGGCTGGGACGGAAATCGGGGAGGTAGTGGGGGCTTGGAGTGTACAGGTTTAAGGTGAAGCCAGGGCTTGAGAGGGGAGGGGAGGACAAGGGCTGGGAAGCCGGCCAGGGCAGAGGCAGAGAGAGGAACCGTGAGGGGGTAAATTTGCAGAGGGCAGGGCCTGGGCAGCGCAAGGGCGGGAACGGCAGCTTTGGGGAGAGATCAAAGGAAGGCTGGACAGAGGGAAGCGGCGGTTAGAGGACGGGGAACTGGTGTGGCAGAGTGGGAATCAAGGGTCATGGTCAGATTGGTTGCGGCAGTCTTAGAACAGGGGCGGGGCTTAGGGGAGGGCGGAGCTGGTCTTGATTATGGAGGGGGCGGGGCTAAGAGAGGGATATGCCCGGATCTGGTCGAGGGAGAGGCCGGGCAAGTAGTATGGCAGTGACCACCCCCGATGGGACGGGCCGGCTGGGCCAGGAAGAGGCAGTGGTGGGGCCGAAAGGAGAGTGGAAGCTGGTCTGATCTGGGGGCCTGGCCAGCGGCCAAGCCAGCGCAATATTTGTGCTGAAGGGGCGTGTGGTGGGCGGGAACCGGTCTGGAGAGAAAACCGCGAGGGTTGGTTGGGCCTGGAGCCGGGCGGGGCTGCGCGGATTTCTCACCCAGGCACTCTGCAGCCCGCGGGCCGGCTCGGAAACCCGGGCCGCACACGCAATGGAAGCTGCCTGGCGTGTTTTCGCAGCGCCCGGGAGCACAAGGAGTGGGCACGCGGCGACATTCGTCCACATCTGAGGGCACGGAGGGGGTTGGTCAGAAAGTGACCCGGCAGAGGCCCCCGCCCCGTCTCCGTCCGTACCCTTCGGCAGGCTCACCGATGCAGTGCGTGCCCTGGGGGCCGAGCCGGAAACCAGAGTCGCAGGCGCAGGTGTAACCACTGGGCCGGGGGATGCAGCGTCCCGGGCCGCAGACCTGAGGATTGCGCTGACACACGCCCGCAGAGGGACCTGGTGGGGGGCCCAGTCAGCGAGGGTTCCCCCATCTCTGAATCCTCAGTCCCTTTCATCCCAGGGCAATGCCCTCAGATGCTCTGCCTAAAACCCCCTCACCAGCCCCGTCTTCCACCTCTGATCTGCCTCCCTTTCATCATGGGATGTTCTCATCAGATTCTCTGCTCAAATCCCCCAAAACGCCACCCCAAAGGCTCCATTTTAAAGTTTGCTCTCCAGTCCTCTGCCTGAGGTGTGTTCCTAGTGCCTTCCGTGAAAAATAATTGTCTAGCATTAACAGCACTTACTATGTGCCAGACACTTAAGAGACAGCTCGTTGAGTCCTCACAATGATCTCCACTTTATAGATGAGGAAACTGAGGCTCACAGAGGTTAAATGACTTGACCAATTGACAGAGAATTTGAACCCAAGCCTGACTCCAGCTCCTGATGTAACCACTATGCAACCCTCTTCTTAACTCATCAGGCCATGATCTCCCTGTTTGTTCTATTGGGTTTCTTCATCTGGGAGCCTCTTCCTAGAATCCCCACCTGTAACACCCCCTTCAACACCCTTGATTCCCTCTACCTCACCTGATTCGGATAACTCTGGGCCAGGCCAGGCAGGGATGCTGGGCAAGGGAAGCTCAGGGCCTGGCCGGGGCTCAGGTCTGGGCTCAGGCCGGGGCTCCAGGCGATGGGTGGGCAGAAAGCCTAGTAAAGGAGGGGTGTCAGCAAATGGAGACCTGGGTTTGAGTGTCCCCACTTCTCTTTCTCCTCCTTTCCTATGGGTCTGGGACAGGCCATTGCAGGAGACATCCTCTCTGGAAATCAGCTCACCTGCAGGTGGCCGAGGGGTGGAGGGTGGCGCACGAGGCTGGCTGAGGGACACTCGGGGTGGCTCCTGGCCCAGGGGTCTGGTGTTGTAGCGGAGGTCAGAAGCTGAGTAGTGGTAGCCAGGGCCAGCAGGGCAGATCTCCCGAAAACCATCTGGGAACCAGAAAGGGAGTGGGAGAGGCAGAGAGAAGGCATGAGAGCAGGAGGGAATGAGACAGAGAGAGGAGGGAGAGCCTAGTCTGACTTTGGCTGGGGTGGGGCTTGGCCTGGGAGTGTATCAAGGATTTGGGATGGATGCAGGGATGGGGTGGTACCTGGCCAAAGACTGGGGCATCTCAGAGGCTAAGGATGGGACCAAATGTGTTTTTACCTATTGGAATGGTGTCAGGGACAGGGGTTGAGGGAGGGGTCTGGTTTGGGATCTATAGGGACTGGATTGAGGTGAGGAAACAGTTCCATAAATGGAGTCTGGCTTTAGGCAGAAGCAAGATTGCCAGGGAGGGGCGTGTCTGGGGCCTGGCCAAAGGCGGAGCCTAGGCTGAAGCCAGTGTCTCAGGAGCTGGGACTTGGCCAAAGTTTGGGGACAAGGTTAGGTAGGCAATATATCCCCCAAGGGCTAGGAGCAGCCAAGGCTGGGGGTGATGCTGAAGGGACACAGCCTAACTTTAAGGTGATGTGGTGCAGGGGGTGGGGGTGGCAAGGATGGGTGGGGCCCCGGCAGAGTCCAGTAGGAGGATAGTCATTCTCAGAGGCTGGGAAAGTGACCAAGGATAATGCCCAGCCTGGTTTGCCAGCCTTGAGCCTTGGTGTCTGGGGGCGGGGCATAGAGTGGTCTCCCTGTGTCAAGTCTAAAGATGTTCCCAGCAGGAAGCACTCACCTGAGCCGAAGGGTGGGCAGAGTTGGCAGCCC